>PVJS01006162.1:0-61067 GCA_004027185.1 Glis glis | reverse complement strand
AAAGACATGCTATTAATAATGTGGTGAGAACTTGATGTTAAGTCTTGAATTTCAACTCCAAGAAAATTGTTTCTTATGGAAGAAAGTAATTTTATGGAAAATAAACCACAGCACAAAGAATCCTACAGAGGGACCATACCTAAGTTAATTATGCCACTATTTCAAGTGAATTAGCTCAGTTTCCTCAGAGTAGAACTCCATTGTATAAATTAATATCTGTTAGCCTGACAAGAAATACATACTATGTTTATGAGAACAATGAATGTTCTCTTTTTATTCATATCATCAAAGATATGAATAAAAACATATCAAAGATGATATGAATAAAAACACTTTAAATTTAAATATTATAGTAAAAGACTGTAAGAACTGGTAGAAGTAGAAATATTTCAGTAGCAGAAGAAGAATATAAAGGTATGGGTTTGCCATTTGTGTGCTAAGTATCCTTGGGGAAGTAGGTATTATTTCTGAGTCTCAATTTTATCCCCAGGTTAACTGAGGATAAAATTAGCAGGAGCTATTTTTTCTACAGACCTATCATGTGTCAGACATTCCACTAAGTGATTTAAATAGACTATCTGATTTAATCTCAATAATATTATGAGGAGGTAATATTGATATCCCTTTCCTAGTGGCAAACCAAAGCTTAGAAACATTAAGTATATCTGATCAAATGTCGTAGATCCTAGTAAATAGCAGAACCTTAACTTAAATTAAACTAGTATCACTTCTGAGGTTGTGTTCTTAATTCCTATTCTATTCCTTTCATTTCTGCCTTAGGCACGGCAAAGATGTTGAAAAGAATGTATAAACCAATGCAATAATCAAATAGAAGATTATGGGTCATTAATCAATTTATTTGGCTTCCCATAAAATGTGTTCACTTTACTTGCCCTTGGGCACAGATAAGGTAAACAAGAAATAACAGATTTTTTTAATGAATTATAGTGAATTATTTATTTATTTATCTATTTTATGTACTTTTATTGGTGCATTGTAGTCTCACATCATAATGTAAATCATGTTGATGAAATAACAGATTATAATGTGAAGTGTATGAAACTTGGAGTCAGCCATACGTAGATTAGAATCCCAAGTCCACTACTGAATAGATAGATTTTCAAATATGCCCAATAGGGTGAAACTAGCATCCTCCTGAGAAGTAACAAGAGCACAACTTTGGGACTCGGAAGTATAGCACTGCAAGTTTCAGGCCACAGAGACAGATGTAATACCAGGACAGACTTCTGATCTCCAGTTCAGGACAGATTTGGTTTCACTGTCCCTGGCTGCATCTTTCATTTCCTGTCCAAATCCCAGTGTGTGAACAAAAGGCACGGCTTCCTACAGTTGTACTGAAATGACTTGAAAATATGCTCTTTATCAAGGAAATGAGAATGAGAATGGCTTGATATATTTTTTCCTTATGTGTGAGACAAAACAACGGTCGTGGCAGGATCAAGGAGAGGATTGTAAAATAGTGCCCAGTAGCTCTGAGGATGGCATCTCTATTCTGGAGCCATGAGGAAGTAAGTTGGATCTTAGCCCAGTTTCTCCATCACAGCCGAAAGATGAGCATTGAGTGGGTGGAACAGAAGAAAGGGAGAGGATCCTGAGCAAGGACACGCCTCCTCCGCGGCCCTAAAGATAAGTGATCTCAGTAGTGGTGGTTTGGGCTCCTCTCATCTTCAGGTTCAATACCTCTCTTATGCCAGTTTTAATTTATGGAAATATTCAGTGCAGGAAGTTCTGTGGCCAAATTCACTCATCTGACTTTACTGGAATTTTAAATGAGTACCTGTATTCATTCTCTTACTGGTGGGTTCAACTAGATGGGCAACTCAGAGAAATCTCAAATGTTCATAATTCCCTTTATTCATGATGCCACAAGTCCCCACTTACTCTTTTTCTGGGTTCCTATACAACAAAAGGGGCAACGTTAGTAATAGGTGTTGCCATTTACTGACTGAGCAGACATACTGAGAAAGCACAAGTTGAGAACAGTTAAATAATTCTCCTGGGCCAGGTACAGGAGTGCATGCCTGTAATCTTAGTACTTGATAGGCTGAGATAGGAGGATTATAGTTGCCTCAGAAATTTAATGAGACCCTATTTCAAAATAAAATAGGGCTGAGGGTATAGCTTGGAGGTAGAATGTCCCTGGGTTCAATCCCCAGTACCATACACACACACACACACACACACACACACACACACACACACACACTAAGTCTCCTGACTGCCTATGAATTTGAACAAGTATTTTTGCATTCATCCTCCTCCCACATGCCCTCCTCAGTCCTGTGACACCTGGAGAGGAGACAAAAGAAATGTTCTCTGTTATGAGAGTGGAACTAAATCTATTTTCTTAATGATTCTTAAAATCTCCCCACAGGAATAGGGGTAAACAGGGCAATCATAAATAGATGCATACTGAGAGTAATTGCTCAAAATAGGAGCAAGATTTAAAATTTGAAAGAATAGGAGTCTTGTTTCTAACCATTTTTTGAAAACCTGGTGGATGGACAATATATTATAAGCAAATCGTTATTCTCTATGTACATATTTGCAATTCCCTGGGGCAAAGGAAAGATAGCAGAATAAGTTAATCTTCAAAAAGTCATTTTCCTTTAGGAAAAATTAAAAGAATCCCAGTAACCAAGAAAACATGGAGTCCTTTCTATGATGTTTATGTTCTCTTTATTTGATTTTTGTTTTTTTCTTGTGGTACTGGGGATTGAACCTAGGGGTATTCTACCTCTGAGCTATTCCCCAGCCCTGCATTTTTAAATTTTGAGACAGGGTCTCACTAGGTTACTGAGAGTCTTACTCTGTTATTGAGACTGTCTTCAAACTTGGAATCCTCCTGTCTCATCCTCCCAAGTACTGGGATTACAGGCATGCACCACCCTGCTTGGCTATGTTCTCTTTATTTTAAACTTAAAAAACTCCACTTATTACAAACATAATTTATATATGCCACAAAATTAGAAAAATCAGACAAGCAGAATAGCAAAATAATAGCTACTGAAAATTATGGTGCAAATTCATAATGCATTTCTTTGCTACTTATTGATATCCCTGAATATTCTTGATCAGGTATGTACTATGTTTTGGAAAGGAATAGAGTCTGAATAGTTTAATGACTATGTTAGTTTATGGAATAACAGTTACAATAAGTGAACCCACTTCTGAAACAACTGTAGGAAATAATTTTTCTAATTACTTTATACTAGACTACTATCTGACCTACATCTTGACTAGTCCTGTCCAGCTCTCACAGTGGGATTCACAAGACACTGGTTATGGATCCCTAATTTCTATATAACTGTGTTTATACAATTTGTAATTAATATATGATGGAAGAAATGGAGAATAATAGGCTGGTTTGTCTCTACCATGACAAAAATCCATCTTAATTTATATCACTGCTCAAATTCCTATTAAAAAGTGCTGGATTGAATAGTCTTGCCGTGGAGCAAGCATTTTAGTGCAAACTCCCCTTAACACATGTACATGTGTCTGAGTTTGATGCTATGAGAGAAATTATCTTCTTATATACATTCATAATTCTCTTCTAATAAATAAGGGTCAAGTACCCTCTTTTCATTAGGAAAACACAAGTGTTGGAGTCATGTGTTCCTTCAGTGGGGTTGCAGCATCCATATGTCTACTCCATCAACAAGAACGGGTAGACATAAAGCCAGCTGAGTTTACACACTAATCTGGGTTTTAAGACTGTAAGAACATGTGTCTACATAGCATATTATGTATGACATTAGCATATGTCTGGTTATTGAATGGTCAAGCATTTTTTAATTAAATCAACCCTTAGCACTTCTAAAATATGCTTAAAAATGCTTTTCATTTACAAAAATGCTTGTAGTTTTACATTACTGAATAACATTGAGATTTGAGATACTTATATAGCTACATCTAGGCCAGGAGTTTTCAATGTGGGCAATTTTGTCTGTCTGGGGATATTTGTCAATGTCTGGAGACACTTTTGATTGTTCTGACTGTAGACAGGGGCGCTCATGACATTTAGTAGACAAAGTCCAGTGATACTGCTAAGTATCCCACAATGCAAATGACAACCCTCAACCACAAAGAATTAACTGGTATTAAGTACAAATAATGTCTAGGTTAAGGAATCCTGATGTAGACATATCTCCATATTTTATATTTAATGTATACTTGCTGTGGTTTACAGATTTACAAGTAGAAATACCAAGTAGAAAACTTAGTCTCACTTTTCAGAGGCAAATATTCTACTACCTTATGGTAATTAACATATTTCTAAATTTAGTATAGCTTTGATTTTACATTTGGAAAGTCTCTAGGAAGACTTTGTGGGTTTTTAAATTTTGTTTTGTGGTTGCCTACATTATGCCAGAATGGCCTAACCCTTTAGTTCTTAGAGAGGTTGAGAAGGGAAATTTCACTGCCAGCCCTCATCCATCCAAAAGTACTCTTCTTACTGTTTCTTCATCCATCTCATTCTTTACAATCTCTGTGTTAACTGTGAAACCAAATCAAAGCTAAAGGTGCTGTGAAAGAACAGTCAAAGGGTGAGAGAACTAAGATATTTGGTTGTTCAGAAACCAACAGAGGCAAAATGTTTGCTCGTCTTGAGTGCAGTTATCAAAACTAGAAGTTTAATAAAATATCATCAATAGAAAACAAATACAAAGTTGTTCATCTTTGTGTTACATACAAAACACAAGTGGGATTTTTAACTTTATTATATCCTAGAATGGCATTTTCTTTAAGAAATTACTTCAATGATTTTAAGTGTGCTTGAATTTTGAAAGGCTAAATATCACAGGCAATGAATAAAATCAATAATTGGTGGGACAAAGAATATTTTTAAGACTCAATATAAGTGGATCCTATATATCTCAAATGGGACCATTTAGTCTTGAAATTAAAACAAAGCAAATGAAAGATTCAGTGTATAATCATGCCACAAGACATTCCCAATACAACTGCATTTTCCCTTTGACATGCTGATTCTCAAGGCATCTAACATGACTTACTTAATGTTTATTGCTAATAATCAGCATGAAAAAATAATTCAGACAAGACATGGCACAGACTTTCAGTGTTTGTCCTATCATTCATCTAGACTCTTGGCACACATTTGATTGCAAAATATGTACTTTATCCTTTTCATGAAAAATGCTGCAGAATTAGCATATTAAATAGAATGACTTTGCTGCAGATGGGGAAAGCAAACATGCAGAAAAAGTTTGATTTATCTTAATGCATTTTTCTTTGTGATGATTGTATAAAAATTCAAGAATATGCAATTATTAATTTCAACTTTAACATTTATCTGGAATCCATGGCCTGCCTATCCCCATTTTATGTCTGCCTCTTGTCTTAATTTTCTGCTTTATCTTTATTTTTTTCTGTTCCACATTATTGACCAGAGTGTAAACATTGATTCACTCACCCACTTATTGAGTGAAGAAAAGGACAAAGGACAAATCAACAAGGCATAGAAACCCAGAATCAATTCTTCCTGGGTTGCCACTGACCACAAGCCCTGATCTCCAGTAATAGTCTGAGGAAGTGGTCCAAGAATCTACATTTTAACAAAAAGTCCACATATTACCTTTGAGAAACACAGCCAAAGTTTGATAATACAGGTTATATAGGATGCAACTTGAATTTTATTTTCAGTTTTAAATAATTGCAGAAATTGATTCCCACAGCTAAGCTTTAGTTTGCCATCTACAAAATGGGAGTAAAAATATATCTTTTGTTTGTTCTTGATATGAAAATATTCATTGAAAAAGTCCTATACAAGCCAGGCATGGTGGTGCATGCCTGTAATCCCAGCACTTGGTAGGCTAAGGCAGGAGGATCAAAAGTTCAAGGACAACATGCAGTAACTTCTGTTTCAAAATAAAAAAATAAAAGGGCTGGGGGTGTAGCTCAGTGGTAGAATACCCCTGGGTTCAATCTCCAGTACCACACACACACACACACACACACACACACACACACACACACACAAGCCTGACACACATAATTAGTATAAAACAAGTGGTATTTCATTAGCAGTAGTATACATCATCATTGACATTATTGTCATCACCACTCTGTTCTTATTCATTCCTGTATATTTATTTCAGGGAAGCATACAAGATCTAGAAAAATTAATAAGAATCCTTTAGATTTTTTTCATTTTAGATATCCTAATTAAATAAAATATACTGCAATAAGGGCATGTGTGCTAAGTTACCATTAAGTTTCTTTGCTTTTGGCAAGAATTCTTCAACTGCATGTGGTAATTTTCTCATGCTGCTCAGAGGCAGTATTTGGCACTTTTATGTGTCTTTTTTAAGCAGAAGCCAAATAATTATTATTTAATAGATGTGATTTGGTTTGTTGATAATGTCACAAAATATGGAAACAATGGTGCAGATATCATTCATTTATTTCCTTGTTGAACAATTTATGTAGCTAAATATGACATGTTTTTAAAAGGATTTGGTTGCCTTATAAATATATATGTAATGCAAGGTAATAGGTCAGTTGGGGTAGAATGCAATAAATGGGTTCATTTTTTAAAATTTGTTATCTAAATTCATAAATATGAAGAAAAGGAAACAATTTTTATTTGATTTTCAGCATCTGGTAAAGATACTCTCCCCTTCATCTAATAATAGGGATAATGATACAGCATCCTATTTCTGTTTTTCTATGCTATGATATGAGAAGCATCCCGTGTCCACACTCAGAAACACACAGTGAAGTGATTTTAGGCTAATAAAGCAATTGGGAAAATAAACTTAAATATTTACTTTTTCATGGCATAAACCCCTTGCTTACATTGATACATACATTGGCATGAACATCAAATTTCATTTGTACACAGATAGGAAGACTTTCCCAATCAATAGAAGAGCTAGGTTTCACTAAAATGTGTCAAATGTAAATACCACATTTACTGCCAATAGAAAGGTACATATGACGGAATCTTACTAATGCTAATTGACTTATACTATCAGGTCCATGAATGATAATGTTCCTAATAAACCAATATTAGAATAAAACCCAAGCACACCAATAAACCTGCTGCTGAAATTATTTAATGTGCTTTTATGCAAGGAGCATGTGCAGCTAATTTAGATTCTGTTGACGCGGCAGATTGTTATAACTTCAATAGTCGCGTGTGATGCTACCCAGTTGATGATAAGTGGGGCAGGTCAGTTCATCAGGCTTTATCTCTAATTAGCACTAAAAATGCACATCACAAACTATAGCAGAGGAAAGACTTGACCTTGCTAAATTAGACACATCGGAGGGAGGGCAAATGAAGCTCTGTATTTCAGAGAGAAGAAGCCTATTATGCAGTAATCAAAGGGTACCCAATTTGGGAGAGCCACATCCGCCATCAAAAAACAATGTATCAAGTCAACCCATAGAAACCCACTCCTAAAGAAGGAGCATCCATCCAATCCTCGGCCACATCTTTCTCCTTACCGCCCCTCCCTCCAAACACCAAGCTAGGTTACCTTTCTCGCAGTGACTTCCTGTGAATCCAGATGGACAGACGCATTTGTTAGGAGCTACACATGTTCCACCATATCTGCAGCCCTCTTCACAGAATGCTGTCACAAAAGAATGAAGGATTTCACTTAGATAAAATGAAATAAGAAAATGCATGGTAAACAGCATAAGCATTGAAACCGCTATTTCCTTTGTTGCATAGGGAATACACAACATATTTAAAATTCCCATATACAAAAAGAAACAAAATTTAATAATACATATCTCACTGGTTTATATGAAATCAGCACAGGACTGGCATGTGCTAAATGGTGGCTACTATAAAAACTATTATTGTTGCTATTATTTGAAATCAAAATCAAATAGGGCAAATTGAGTAACTAGGAAGGGTAAGGTAAGGGTGAAGGCAAAGGCTTTTTAATGTTCACTGTTTTATAATATACTTTGTTCACTGAATATCTTTTTTTTTTGGTACTGGGGATTGAATCCAGGGGCATTCTACCTCCGAGCTACACCCCCAGCCCTATTTTTTATTCTTTATTTTGAAACAGGGTCTCACTATGTTGCCGACAGCCTCACTAAGTAGCTGAGGCTGGCCACAAACCTGCGATCCTCCTGTCTCAGCCTCCCAAGTACCGGGATTACAGGTGTGCGCCACCACGCCTGGCTGAATATCTTTTCTAATAATAATTTTTTAAAATTTATTTTAAAAAGCATTGTTGGTAGCTGATACAATTTTTGATAACATAATAAATTCAAGTAACTGCTTACTTGTAAATATTAAAGCGGTTTTCAACATATTGGTAATAAGAATAATACCTGTCCTTGCAACTAATATGCTTAGTTCATCCCCGAATTATTCCTGTGGAGAAAATGTCTCCGTGTGCAAATGCTGGCTAAAGGGTATGGACTTAAGCCTTTTGATAAGCCTTCCAAAGTTATCCTAACTTGTATTCCAACACTACTCTGCTACCCTCCAGGTTCCAGTTAATTCCCTGTATTACACACTCACATAGCATAGCACAGCAACATGCACCTCTCCACTGCAGTATTGGATACAATCGTACACTTACATATAATGATTACCATTTCCTATCTCATTCACTGGACTATCAAACCCAGAAAGATAATTGCTTTTGCTCTATCCTGTATCCTAATCTCAGTATCTGAACACATAGCAAATGCTCAAAAAATATATGACGAATGATTTAATCTTCATTTTGTGGGTTGTTCTGATAGGAAAATTCTCATTCTAGCAATTATGTATTGCTTTAAGCCAGAATAATTTATTATCAAATATTGCTAAATAACCAACAATTGAATGTACTATTTAACAGAATTATCAAAATGGTGTGTTGATGAAGATGATTGCGACAGTTAACCCTGACTTTATTTTATTCACATGAAAGCTAGGTGAGAAAATGTTTTAAATTTTAATTGTAGTTAGAAAATGTCACCCTGGAAAAATGTCATGGTTGTATTTTGCTATCATCACATAATTAATATGAGTCTAGCTTTTAGAAGCCACACGATGTGTTTAGATAGTTTAATACCAGTCCAAGTACATAGAACTTTGCACACTGTTGTCGTTTTCCACATCGTTTAACATCCCTTGGATGATTTAACATTCTGTAGCTTCAGCAATTAATTGTGAGCTTTTTTACCTGGGCTGGAGGACTATAGTACAAAATATATTCAAATATATTCCCAAATGCCATTTCCTAGTTCCAACATCTTAGTGTACTTAACCTATGCAGAAAAAGATTTGGACAATATCTGCCTGGTATGTTCATCATAAAATCATATATATATATATATATATATATATATATATATGTGTGTGTGTGTGTGTGTGTGTGTGTCATTATAGTATCATTAAAATCATTATATAATTATTATATAATATATAATTAATATAGAATCATTAAGATAATTGATATAATTAATATATATCATTAATATAATTAAATATATATATATATATTCTCTTGTCCCCAAAAAATCACACATTGTGAGCTCTGGCGACTGACAATTTAAATAAGATGCTTAAAGTATAGCTCTGTATCAAAGTTAATATAGCAATAAAGTGTTTTTGTAAGCCAAAATTGACAGATAGAAAAAACTGGTAAGATAAAGTTTCAAGAGGCAGTGAAAGAGGGCAGGGGCTTGTAAATAGAAGACTAAGCTTGACTTTCTTCAGTGTACAAATGAAGTAGCATTTCATCTAGATCCTACTCATCTCGTTAGGAGACTTAGGGATGTTTTAGAGTGGGTATCCACTCCTGATTTATTCACACTTTAAACAGAAATAATAAGAGAAGGTTTTGTGGAGAGGCATTTTGTGATAGTCTATGAATGTACAGATGTCATAATAAAAGAGTCGTATGAGGATAAATTGAGTTGGTATTGGTAAGGAACTTAAAATGGTGTTTGGCACAGAGTTAGTGCTATATAAGTATTTCATTATGTAAAATTAATGGATAACAGTATCCTTGTGACAGTGATGTGTGGACTAGGAACAAACTGTCTATTACCCAGACAATATAAGCCCATCCTACACAGTGTTCAGCCTCACCAAGATGGGTTTAAGGCATCCTTTGTTATTTATGCTTGATCTGATTTCTAATAAGAGTAGTATTAGGTCTTATCATGGAAACATGTTTCCATATAAAAATAAACTGAGATTCAGAAATCAAGTTTCCTAAGACTGCGTAGGTAGTAACTATCAAAGCCAAGATTCAAGCAAAAGTGATTTGTCCTTCAAATCTTTTTCATATGCTATAAATCAGGTTCATCTTTATTCTGGGGTTCACATAGTTTATTCCTTTTTTTGAATACTTCCATAAGAACTATGAGAATTGACTAAAAATTAAAATATGCCCAAACTCTATAGGTTGCATTAAAGAATTGGTGTGGGGAGTGTTCAAGTTCATGTACCTCATTAGTTAGTTTATGTTATGGTTTAGATCTGGACGATGCCCCAAAGTCTAACTAGTTGAAGGTTTAGTCGCCAATGTAGCAATGTTCAGAGGTGGGTTTTCGGGAAATGATTAGATCAGAGGGCTCCGACCTCAACAGTGGATTAACTCATTGATAGCTGAACAGATTACTGGGAGGTGGTGGAAACTAGCCAGTAGGGCAGTGTGGTCTGATTGAAAGAAGTTGGAAAACTAGGGCATGCCCTGGAAGGGTATTTCTTAACCCTGGCCTCTTCCACTCTTTCTCTTTCTCCCTCTATCCCTCTTTCTCCTACCTGCCCTATGTTTCTGTCTTCCCTGGCTACCAGGAGCTGAGCAACTTTCTTTTGCCACTCCCTTCTGCCATGATGTTCGGCCTCACCTAAGGCCCAAAGCAATACTCCATGCGACCATGGACTGAAACCATGAGCCAAAATAAATATTTCCTTCTCTAAGTTGTTTATATCAGGTAATTCAGTCACATCAATGAAAAGCTAACACAATCTCTTCTCTAAGTCTAGTCATATTTCTCATAAATCTAGGCCTAAACCATTTTTAATGGATTTCACCTGGAATTGACAAGGAATTCAGTGTCTAATTGAGCCTTAGACAATATAACACAGCAATTTCAAAAACTATAAAACCAATTAAAGAAGGACCATGCCATCCAAAACTTAAAACTATTTTGGAGAAATTAAGACCAGAATAGGTTTTCTTGAATATCTCCTTAAACATCAAAATAAACTATTTCATCTTAGTCTAAAGTTTGTGGCCTGGAGTATTTATATTGGGGATAGACTATTTTTCATCAACTATGAACCCAGTATTTCAAAGGGAAGGACTCTGATATTAAGGGGACATACAATTTGCATAGCATTACTTTGTTGATGACAGAAACAAAACAGGAAACTAGATCACCCCTACATTCCCTTTTTAGTTTATGAGGAAACGGGATGTCACAAACTGTATGGTCCAAGACCTGCTCTAGATTTATTAGCTGTGTGACCATTGCAAACTACTTTGCCTCTCTATGTCCCAGTTTTCTCCAGATCAAAGAAGTATTGGTTAATAATAGCACCCATGCTATGGGGGTTAAAATAAGTTACTGACTACCCAGTACAGTGACCAGCAAGTGGAATGGGCTCAAGAATTAAAGGCGATTGCTGTCTATCATCAGAATTCTGCTTTTCCAGGTAATAATAATGTTAAATCAGTTTCTGTTCTAGATGTTTATGCTATAGACATAGATCTTATTCTTTAGAGAGGGCTCACTGTCACTCACTCCTTCCTTGACTTGGTGGCCCCCCATAATATTATGTGGTTTGCCATGGAACTTGGAATCATAACTCCTTTGCAAACTCAGAGAAACTCATGCACCACAGGCATAAGACTTAATATGTGGTCTATTTGTCAACCACTATCCAGAATCTGAAACATGCTATAAGTAGATTATAGACATACAATGAGATTACAAACCTCAATCTGTTCTTTTAGTGCCATTCATTATTAACTTACTGCCCTGGAGGCGGTGTTTGATTGGATCAACACAGAAGTGGTATGCTTCTATTTTTGAAAGGACACTATTCATTGTGCAAGAAAAATAAAATCACACGACTCAAGTGGAGAGGGATTTAATTCACACAAATAATATGCTTTTAAATTCAAAAAATTCTCAGCATGTGAAATGAACTTGGACATTAACGGGAACAAATTAAGAAGGTGGGTTTGCAGATGTCAGGTTCGTACATGCCCAGTATCATCACCACATGCTAAATTTGACAAACATGGCTGTACACTAATAAAAAGTAATAGCCCTTCACATTCTAAACACTTCTCATGATCCTCTTAAAGTTTTACTGGCATATATTTAGTTCCTAGGGACATCCTGAAATTCTGACAAAATAAGTAAACACATAAGTTTCAGTACCATCTTTTTGAAAGAAACCCTTTTTCACCCTCCTGGTTTCCTTAAGGAAACATTGTCCTTGAGTTCATTTCTGACCCTTCTCTGCCCAGTTTTCTCCTTCCTTGCCTAGGGCAAGACATATACCAGGATGATGCTTCCTTGGTAGGAGAAGCATGAAGAGGTGTAAAGAAGCACTTTATGATAACAAGGAAGCAATTGTTGCATTTCTAGCTTAACTTTGGGTAGTACATTATGAGGTTATAAACTACATTGTTAAAAATAACTATCACAGTGGTGGAAGCCTATAATTCCTGTACCTGGGAGGCTGTGACAGGAAGATAACAGATTTGAGGCTAGCCTCAACCACTTAGTAAGGCCTTCAGCAACTTAGTGAGACCCTGTTTCAAAATTAAAAAAAAATTAGGGCTGGAGGTGTAGCCCAGAGGTAGAATGCCCCTGGGTTCAATCCCCAGTACCAAAAATAACCCTATCAATTTATTTAAATACAGAAATGATGGTCAGTATGGATTATAATTAGATTGCATGCACCTAAACTCGAAAGCGGGGTAAGAAATCATTAAAATCTGTTCTTGTTTAGCAAAGCACCTACCACTCTCCTCCTCCCTTGGGGTGACAGTTGTTTTCTTTACCTCCTTGATGACACTTTTTCAGACTTAAACTCATCTTCTCCCACTCAGCTCTGTCAATAACAAAGGTGGCATCACCACCTCCATGCTTGCTGTTTCATATCCCTCACCTTCCTCAGAACATGAGATTTATCAAAGAACCCTTGAAACCTTTGGAGTTGTCACAAAGAGAGGGGCCCAGTGTGCTACTGTCACTGGGTGGGCAGTGACCTGGAATGTTGCTAAACATCCTACAATGCCCAGGACGGCCCTGTGCAACAAAGAATTATCCAGACCAAAGTGTTAACAGTGATGAGGTTGGGAGACTGCCCTAACTTTATATAATTAAGTTTATTAAGTGTCTACAGGAGAAAATTTTCTTGTTATTTTAATCCCTTTTCCCAGTTCACCTCTCTCAACTCCTCTCCATTCCTAAATAGTTTAAAAGTACAGAAAAAAGATAAGAGTGAAGATCAATTAGAAAGCTAGTCTAATATATAATATAAACATCCAGCTATCTTCAATTCATGCTTTTTCTTTTTTACCCCAGTATAGGGGATTTAACTCAGAGACATTCTACTTTTGAACTATAGCACCAGCCACCAGCTTTTTTTTTTCAAACTTTGAAACAGGGTCTTGCTAAGTTGCTGAGAATCTGACTAAATTGTTGAGACTGGCCTCAAACCTTCAATCCTCCTGTCTCAGCCCCCCAAATACTGGGATGATAGGCACCACCGTGCCCAGCATATTTTTGCTTTTTATATCATTCTGGTCCTGAGCACATGATATATTGCATAATTTAACATTTAATCATTTACCATAAAAATTGCCTTCAACATGATTGTGTTTACATCAGCAGGTTCAGTATCATTTTCCTCTCTCCTTTTCAACAGTAACACAACACCAATGCTAAATTTTGGTTGTTGAAGAATGATTCAATACCTGTATAAGTGCCTTATACACATAATTCCATTTCATCCTTCCAGTAATGCTGAGCATTCATCATATTATGCTTTTACGATGAGAAAGCTGGCTTAGAGAAGTTAAGCAAGTTATCAAAGGTCATGCCACTGCTCCGCAGCATCCTGGGTTTCCAGCCCAGGTTCTTAACCACATCACTAAGCTGTCCCCATGTGGGGATCTACTACCTACCATGTGCCAATAAAGTGCTGGGTCCTGAGAAGTCTATAGTCATGAAAACTCAACTCATCCCTCAGAAGCTCACAGTCTGAGAGTGGAGAGTGACACATAAAACTAGGCACAACACAGTGTGACGAATGCCACAGTAGCAGCATGAACACAGCGCTGAGAGGATATGAGCAGAGCATGATTAATTTTGCCTGGTGGACTGGGGCAAAGCTTCACAATGGAGCTGGCATTCAAGTTGGGTCAGAAGAAGGAGTAGGGGTTTTTCCAGGTGTAGAGGTGCAGAAAAGGGATATCTGAGGTCAAGGTTTTGTCTGAGAAGAGGTGCTGAAGAGAAGAAGAAAATGAACAAGTGTTTCTAACTCACACATCAAGATGAGAAACAGAATATTTTAAAAAATGCAACAATCCATGAAGGGTAGCAGGAGCATGTTAGGATCTGTGAGCCTTCCTCTTTATCAACCCTTCTTCCATT
This sequence comes from Glis glis, assembly GCA_004027185.1. NCBI lineage: Eukaryota > Metazoa > Chordata > Mammalia > Rodentia > Gliridae > Glis > Glis glis. The sequence continues at coordinate 46,433 of PVJS01006162.1, read as the reverse complement.
CACTTCTCAGACTTTTTAGTTACCTTGATAACATTTTTTCTATAATAAAATAGTAAGAAATAAGTATTTTTAAAATAAGAAGCCCTCATATTTACATAGAGATAAGCAGAAATACAAAATTTACTTTTGTGTGTGTGTGGTACTAGGGATTGAACCGAGGGGCATTCTAGCTCTGAACTACACCCACAGCTCTTTTTGTTTTTTATTTTTTGTTTTTGTTTTGAAACAGGGTCTCCCTAGGTTGCTGAGAGTCTCACTAAGTTGCTGAAGCTGGCCTTGAACCTGCTATCTTCCCATCTTAACTTCTCAAGTACTGGGATTACAGGTGTATGTCACTACACCCAGATATAAAATTCACTCTGAACATGTATAATGCATTATGATATTTTCTATTCTGTTCCATTCTATTCTGTTCTAGTCTATCGTATTCTATGTCATTTTAAAAGTGTAATTTTTATCCAGTGACTCGCTTTCACAACCCACCAAATATGCAGTTTAAAACATCACTTGTTTCATACACTCTTGGTCATAACCCACATCCTTCTAGCCCATAGCATTTCATGACTGAATGGAGCATAGATGTACTTTTATATTAATCCCATAATCTTCAAATTGAGGTGCTGATACTAGCTCTGGAAAGACTGAGATGATAGGAATATGCTTTCAAGTGCTATTTTCCATGGATGTATTTGCAACAGAGACCAAATGGCCTGCAAAGTAGAAAACATTACCATCAATTCCTTTATAAAAAATCCATGCTACCGAATCTATACTGGATCGCAGTGGGATAGATGAAGAGGCAAGATAAGGGATCCACTTCCATTTTATTTGGCCAATATATGCTTGCCTAACCAGAATGTGAGATTCTTAAAAACCAAAGTCATATATACTTTTCAACTCTTAATTTTTCTATATCATTTTGACCTCAGGTGATATAAAACACATAATTATTAATAGAGTAAATACAACATGTAATTCTTTTTAAATTTCAGGAGAAAGTCCTGTAAATAAACTATGTCATGAAATTTGAAATAAACATTTGACCACATGAGATCCATATAACTTTAAAAAAACTATCAAAGCCAGTAATGGTGGTATACACTTGGAATCTCAGTACTTGAGAGGCTGAGGCAGGAGGATCCGAAGTTCAAGGCTATACTGAGCAACTTAGCAAGACCCTGCTTCAAAATAAAAAATGAAATAAGGCTGGGGGTATAGCTCAGAGGTAAAACACCCTTGAATTAAATCCCCAGTAACACACACACACACACACACACACACACACACACACACAAACACAATTATCTACTACAAGCTAGACACTGGATAGTCTCATAACAAGAGATGCCTGTTCTCCCTCATCTGAAACTCTAAGAGAGTGGTTCTCACTAAGGGAAGTCACCCACCATTCAGGGGGACATTAGACAATGTCTGAAGATAATTTTGGTTGGTCACAACTGAGGGAGTAATACTGGTCAGTAGAGAGGCCAAAGAAGCCACTAAACATCCTAAAATACACTGGACAGCCTCATACAAAGAATTACCCAGCTGAAAATGTCAACAGGGCAAAACTGGAAAAAATGCAAACAGTCCTTTATTTAGTCATTTGACAGATACATATTGAGTGCCTTCTGCATCCAGGATTATTCTGAGAACCAGAGCTCTAGTAGTCAACATAACAGATAAAAATATTGCATTTTATGAGTTTATATTCTAGTGGGAAAAGAAAGAGAATAAACAAATAAATGTGTAAGTGACATTGTGTGTTAGATGATGGCAAGCAAAATAGAACAATAAAGCAGAGCTGGTGGACGGGAAGCATGTCAGTGGGAAAGGTTGCACTTAAAATAGGATGATCATGGAAGAGTGATCACCAAGAAGGTAGACTTTGAATAAAAGTTCAAGGAGGAGAGTAACCCTGCAGCTGTCAAACAGATGAGTGATGCAGGCAGGGGGTGCAGCAAGTGCAAAGGCCCTGAGCAGTGAAGTATGCAGATCACACAGTTCCTTAGATATCCTAGCAATGCTCTCTGCATAAGGTCATGAGGAAGTAAAGAGAAGGAAAGGACTGTTCTGCATAAAAGGTGAAGAGCAATCCCACCAAACTGATGTTGAGGTGAATTGGAAATATAGACAGCCAGGCAGACTGGGACCAGGGTTGTTCAAGTCAGGGAGAAGGCATAGAAGGCACAGAGGTACACATATATGGAGCAGTGTCAGGTAGAACCTAAAGTGACTTCAGGAAAACTAGGTGTAAGGAAAGAGGAGCTGCGACCATGGCTGGCCTTTTACAACCCCAGGCTTTGGTCTGATTCACAGAAGTGCTCTGCTGTGGTTTAAATGTGGCCCCCAGAGATCGTGTGTTAGAAACTTAACCACCAATGAAGCAGTGTTTTAAGAGGTGAGTGGGACCTTTAAACAGTGATTAGGCTGTGAGGGTGGAGCCCTCAGGTGTTAGTCAACTTTTCACTGATGTGACCAAAACACCTGCCATGAACAACTTAAAGGAAAAAAAGACTTATTTGGCTCATGGTTTTGGATGTTGTAGTCCATGGTCTTCTGGCTCCATTACTTTGGCCCTGAGGTGAGGCAAAACATCATGGCAGGAGGGTGGGGTGCAAAAAAGCTGCTCATCTCATGACAGCCAGGAAGCAGAGAGAGAGAGAGAGAGAGAGAGAGAGAGAGAGAGGTGCACCAGGGACGAGATATATCCCCAAGGGTATGCCTCCAAGGACCCACTCCTTCCAACTAGGTCCCACCTTCTACAGTTTCCACTACATCCCAATAGTCCATTCAGATTATGAATTCATCAATAGATTAATCCACTGATGATGTCAGAGCCTCATGATCCAGTCACTTCCATGAAGTCCCACCTCTGAACACTGCTGCACTGGGGACCAAGCCTCCAACACAGGAGCCGTGGGGGCACGTTCCAGATCCAAACCATAACAAATGAATTAATGCAGTTATTGCAGGAGTAGGTTGCTTATTTTAAAATATGCAATTGGTCTCCTTCCCTCTTTTCACCCTTGTGATTCCTTCTGCCATGCTATGACACAGAGAGAAGGCTCTCACCAGATGCTGGCCCCTCCTGGACTTTCCAGCCTCCAGAATTGGGAGATATAAATTTCTGTTCATTATCAATGACTGAGTCTGTGGTATTATTTTATAGCAGCACACAATTCACTAAGACAAAACGTTTCTGCTCTGTCTTTCTCACAAGATACCAACTGGTCTGATGAAAGATTTAAGACTGCTGATAATGTATTGTTTTTCCAAAATTCCAATTTCATTCAAAACAAGGGTGGTTGCTTTTCCCTAGGAATGCAGAGCCAAACGGTTAAATTTGAAAATGTTTTCATGAGATTAAATTCTCTTAAATATAGATATGGTTAAGTCATTTGACTGATATGTGCATGTATACTTCTACCACCCTGAAACTCATCAAGATGTATGATTACAATGCACCAATAAAAAATAAAGGTAATGTTGGAATGAAAAAAAAAAAGAAAAGAAAGAAAATTCAATGGGTAGATGCTAAAATTTGGGACTGAGGAGTATTCAACCCTAATCATATGGTCAATCACTGATACTTTACCCAAACAACCAAGGGACCCAGGCAGTTCTTCTGTATAGTCCATGGTTTAGACCTGCCTTAGTAGTTGACTTATTTTGACAAGTTGCTTAATCTCAAAGAGCATCACATTCTTATCTGCATTATCAGGTCACTAAGAGAACCTCTGCCTTATCGGTAATACTTGGATTAAATGAGATAGTACATGTAAAACACCCAACACAGTGCCCCAAAATAGTAAGTGCCCAATAAAGTTTAGATTGTTTTAAACCCACCAGCCTCTTTCTCTCTGGGTTGATTAATATAATGCAGCATTTTATTCCCAAATATCAAAATTTCTTTGTAGCCTGCCTTCTGCTAACTATGTACACATTGATGCAGTATTTGAGAGTTTCTTTAGCACTGGAATCAATAGGAAAAAATATAATGAAGGATTAAGACAAAAACCTAAACAGAGGAATAGAATGAGATGATGTCCACGTTTCAAAAGGCAAAATTCAAGACATCAAGACTTTCTACAACATAAAAGTAAGGCAACCACAAATTATATCTTTGCAACAAAAACTCTGAAGGCAAGGGCAATTTGGCATTCAGCATTTACACAAGCATGAAGCCATGAGAGCCTGAAAGTGTTATGTGTGAAAAGCGGCTGAGGACAAAACCCTGGGTGAGGTCAGAAGGTTTCCTATTGCACTGCCATTTGGAGCCAACACTTATATTACCCCTGGAAGTCACAGTCTAGAGACTTTTAAAGAAATAAATTCCAGCAAACTCTTTTGGGTAAAAGCATTCTGCAATTTCATATGACTACAGGGGATTAGATGTTAACTCTTGGAACAAAATATGAATCTCGGCTTCAGTGATAGTCGCTGAGAATTTGGGGGAAAGAGAGTTCTTAAGAGGGCTTCTCCATTTCCCACTTCCATCTTGAAATCTCTGAAGAACTCCATAGATCCTGTACCTATGTTTAAAAAGTGTTTCACAGCAGTCTTCATTTATCTTCATTTCATAGATGGGGAAACTAATAAAAGAAGCAACAATAAAAGTATAATACAAAGTGAAGATAATTGGCCAAATGAAGTTGAAAAAGAAATAAATAAAAACATTTGCACAAGATAGAAAGAGAGAGAAAGAGAGAGAGAGACAGAGGATGACTTGCTCAATAGAAAGTTAATTACGATGCTCAGACTAAGAAATCCAAACTCTGGGATTCTGGCTATGCTCAGGATTTAGCACATGGCATCCGACACCTGAGAAGAGATTCCAACTTCACTCAATGGAAGAAAACTGATTTGAAGTTTTAAAGAAGTGGGAAGGCCAGGCCAGGGAAGAGAATTTTAAAAAAGGAAAAGAGAAAGGGAGGGAAAAAAAAGGCAAAATTATCTTAGCCATCTTACCCTGCAGCAAACTCTGCCCCAACCTACTCCCACCCATTCGAATACATAGACATACCGAAACCTTTCAGATGACAAGGCTCCTGAACTGGGCAGCCTGAACTGGGGCAAATCTCAGGTCTGTTGTTTTCTAGCTTTGTGATGCAGGGCTAATTAGAAACCCCTGTAAGACTTATGTTCCTTATGACAATAACATGGGAAAAAAACCTCTGCACCCTCTCTATATGTCTATTGGGAGGAGTAATGGTACTACAGGTCAAAGGTTTAGTTCCAGGTGCTCAAAAGGTATTAATTACTATTGACACTATCAAGATTATTGATCTTACTCTTAGATACACGTGAGGAAATCCATCTGGGGATCATGCACTGATGTGGGTAACTGAAGGTAAATGAAATCCTAACTCATGGGTTATTGGGCTGTTACTTGTATTTTGTGGGAAATGTACTGTTTATCCACTCCATGCCTGAAGGTCTCAACCATGGAATTTAGCATTACAATTATTAATTATCGTGTTGTTGGAATACAAAAAATTCCAAAGATCTTTGCTTCTCATAGAATTCAAAAACATAGATTTGACCTTTCTTTGGCTGCCTTCAAAGTCAACACCCAGCTCCCTCTTAAGTGAGCATGTCTGATTAATGTCCGCTCTCCTGCTGCACACACCCGCCAGGCTTCAAGCCTTCACCACTGCCTGGTTATCTGTCTTTCTAGATGTTTAGCTATATCTCATCTATAACATAGATGCCTTCATTCTTGTGCTAATGTTATTTTTGAAAGGTTTAGGCTCAAATCCCTCAAAATCTATTTCTAATTTATAGACGGCATAGGAAGTAAAAGAGCAGAGTCCCTTGAACCAAACAAATGTGGATTTAATCACTAGCTATGTGACCTTCAGCAAGTTACTCACCTTCTCTGAGCTTCAATTTCCCTGATTTTGAAATGAAGATATTAACACCTTTTCTTCAGGTTGTGGTGAGATTTAAATGTCTATATAAATATAAAAGCAGGTGGCACAGTACCTAATACATTGCCTCCCTCTCCAGATTTCCCCATTTCCACTTTCCCCCAACAGCCAGTTCTATATAGACTTATCCAACCAGGTACAGTTCCCTAAACATGCTGAGCTTCCATTTTTATTATCCGTCTGTTTAGCACATGTGGCACTGGCCACGAAGTGATTAAGCAAGATACCTTGGCTGGCTATTTCCTAAGGGAACTATATAGAAGTTTTCATGATGTCCATCTTCCCATCCACTGAGGAGCTGATCCCAACTCAGATCCTCAGCTGTAAAGACATCTGCTCATGGAGATACCTTTAAAAATATCTCTTCAGTTCTTTACATTGTTTAGGACATGTAAATTAATATAGCTTTCATGGAAAACATTATGGAGAATCCTCAAAAAATTAAAAATAGAATGACTGTGTGATCTAGCAATCCCACCACTGGGAACATTTCCAGAGGAAATGAAATCAGTATGTCAAAGAGACTCTTGCACTCCTGTCTTTATTATAGCACTATTTGCAATAGCCAAGGTATGGAATCAACCCTGGTGTCTATCAACTGATGAATGGGTAAAGAAATTGTAGCATATATCCAAAATGAACTACTATTAAGCCATAAAAAAGATGGATTCCTGTTATTTGCAACAGCATGGATCAACCTGGAAAGACATGTAAAATTAAAAAAGCAAGCAAAAAAGGACAAATTCCACACTTTTCAATCATAGGTGGAGGCCAGATAACATTGCTCTTATGGAAGTTAGTAATATAATAGAAATTACCGGAGGCTGGGGACAGTAGTAGAAGGGACAATGACAAGTACTGTGTTCAACAAGTACAATGTTATGGTTAGACAGGAGGAATGAACTCTGCTGCTCTGTCACCAAGTAGGGTGACTACTGTGGACATTTATTCATTGTATATCTAAAAGTAGCTAAAAGAAAAGATTCTGAATGTACTCACCATAAATAAATGGTAAAAGCTTAAGGTCATGGATATGCTAATTACCCTGACTTGATCATTGTATACATGAATACATGAATGTATACATGAATCAAACCATCACATTGTACCCCTTAAATATGTAAGATCATTATGCATCAATGAAAAAATTAAAATAATTTTAAAAATACCTGTCTCTTATGCACAGTAGGCAGAGAACATTGAATCTTATCAGTGTACTGGAATTCCAGCAAAAAAAGGAAAGGCACAGAAATACACAGATTTGAGGGACAAAAAGAAGCCAGCATTTGCAGAATACACAGGAGAGGAGCAAAGCCTCGCACAGAAAGCATTTGATAATATTTGACCCACAGAGACTATATTCTTCCTTTATGTAAAAGTAAGAAGAATCATGAACAAGGTAGCTTGGGTAAGAAAAATACTTTGCAATAGAAACCAGCCTGTGCAATAAGAATATCACTGAACAGGAACCACAATAAATCAACCTATTATTAAAATCACACTAATAAAGTCCATCCCCAAGTTTTTGTTTGCTCGTTTTTTGCATGTGAGTGAGAAAGAATGTGGGATTTTTAATTCATTTGTGAGTCTTTGTAATCTGTTTTGTGTAATACTCCATGTAAAATTTACTGTTTTTAAATAAAGCACAGATCTAGAAATTCCCATAAAATATTTTAATTTTTTTCTAAAATTCTCAGCTAAAAGAAAAGGTTTTCAGAGCAGTATTCATCCATTCACTCAAAGAATATCAATTGAAATCACGTACCAAGTCCTTCCCTAAGCACTTTAAATGCTGATTACAGCACAAAATGTCCCTAATCTTATGAAGTTTATCTTTTAGTGGAGGAAAATTACACAATAACTATATAAAAACACAAAAACTAGTAAGCATTATGGGGGAAAATTGAAATGATGTAAAGTAAGCTGGGTATGGTGGTGCATGCCTGTAATCCCAGTACTTGGAAGGCTGAGATAGGAGGATCACAGGTTCGAGGACAGCCTCAGTAAGTAGTGAGACTCTCAGCAACCTAGCAAGAGAGACCCTGTTTCAAAACAAAAAATACAATTGGGCTGGGGGCTATGGTTTGGAAGTAGAATGCCCTTGGGTTCAATCCCCAATACTACAACAAATAAATAAATAAATAAATAAATAAATAAGTAGAGTAAATAGATAAGAGGTACTAGAGGATAGGTTACTATTTATTTAGGGTGGTGGTGAAAGGCTTAACTAATTGACATTTGAGAAGAAATATGAAGGAAGAGAGGAATTCGGCCAGAAAGATGTTCTGAGGAGTGTTTCAGGCAAAGGGAATAGTGCTTGGTTTAAAGTCCCTGGTTCAGGTCCATACCCAGCATGTCAGAAACCGAGAGGATGCCCCATGGATCCAGGGCTGAGTCATGGGAGATGGCCACAGATGGCTGACAGATCATCAGTTCTATCTGTGTCTTCTGAACACTTAAGAACTTTTGCGTGAATGCAGTAAACCGCCTTTGGGAGGGTTTGTGCCAGAGAGTGACATAACATCACTTAGGTTTCAACAGAATCTCTCCGGCTGCTATGTTGTGGAATATAAACCATGGGGAGGGAAGAGCGATGGAGAATGCTGCTATGCCAGTTTATAAAGTCATTACAGTCATTCCGATGGGAAACTGATGGTCGCCTTGGCCAGTATGATAGAAACAGAGATCTGAGATATCAAGGACTCTTCTAATAGTTGTCATAAAAGATAACTGGGCCAGGGTGCCTACATAGTAGAGGCAAGGTCTTTGTCCAGAGTAGATAAAACTGAGTGAGCAGCATGCCATTTGCCTTCCTTCTACTGAATTAGAATATAGTGGGTTTTTTTTTTTTTTTTTACTGGCAATACTATGACACTATGGGCTACATTTATATGAGTTTTCTCTGCTTGGAATTCTTTCCCCCATTAGTAAATGGGGTAAACTCATCCGGCTTTCATGTCTCAGCTTAAATGTCCCCTGAACTTGGAAACATGTTAATCCTGATGACCATCTCCCATCTCATCCTTCAGATTAGGTTAAAGGTCTGTATTGGTTTCCTGGGGCTGCCATAGCAAATCCCCACAGATTTGTTAACTTAAAATAACAAAAACATTAGTTATCTCACAGTCTGAAATCAAGGTGTTGTCCAGACTGACTTCTTTTGGAGGCGTGGAGGGTGAGTCAGCTGCATGCCTCTCTCCTGCTTCGGTGGCTGCCAGCAATGCCTGGCACTTCTTGACTCGTAGCTTCATCACCCCTATCTCTACCTCCATCTGTACATGGACTTTTCCTGGGTACCCTTACGTTGAATTTCCATCTCTCTCTTTTTTTTTATAATGGCACCAGTGCTTAGATTTTGGATCCATGTTATATTCAAGAAGATATCACCTTAAGAGATTAATTTAAATACATCTGCAATGACCCTACTTCCAAATAAGGTTACATTCACAGGAACTGGGAGGTTAGGATGTGGAACTATCATCTGTGTTTGCTCTTCCACCCTTATTCCTCCAGAGAACCTTTTGAACTTTTGTGTGTGTGGGGGTAGGGGATGATACTGGGGATTGAACCAGGGTCATTCTACCTCTAAGCTATGCCCCCAGCCCTTTTTATTTTATTTTTATTTTGAAGCAGGTTCTCACTAAGTTGCTGAGGATCTCTCTAAGTTGCTGAGGCTGTCCTAGAACCTGCAGTCCTCCTGCCTCAGCCTCCTAAGTCCTGGGATTACAAGAGTGTGTCACCATGCTTGGCTAGCAATCTTCAAGTAGCATTTATCATATTGTCCTATAATTGTCCTCTTACCGGTCTGTTTGATCTAATACATTTTAGTTTCTGAAGCATCTTTCAGTTCACAGTCTCCAATTCCAAGTATAATTCCTGTACATAATGCATAATCACTCACTCCTTATTAGATAAATTAATTATAAATCAGAGTAGATTTATACAACAGTGGAAGATTGAGCTGAGTCTCAGCAGGAGTTTAAACTTTTTATCATCAGAACAGAGATTCATGCATTTTCATATAATTTTGGCTTCTATTTTTTTAAAAATAAAATTGAATATATAGGATAGATGAAATTATGCAATTATGCTTTGGGCAATGGAAGAAAAATCCTAACCATAATGATAAAGGTATTTTTTCCAATAATAGTGGTTTTCAGACTTTTTACGGAGAGGGCTACTTCAGTAATTAAATCATTTTCTTCTTTTACAATGTAGTCACAGTGCTATCATTTTGCATTTGCTATTTTTCAAAATTGAGGTAAGAAACTTTCAATATCCAGAATGATATTATATCTAATTGGCTCTCTTACATTAGGTAAAAGGTGATTGGTGATCACTGGATATAAAATCTGAAAAAGTGAGAAGTAGTAGACAGGAAAGGGAAGAAAGAGCAGTAGTCATGGGTCTACAGCAACAGAAGTGATGTTAGAGACTGGAATCAGGGAGCTGGGGACCTATAGAACTTATAAATATGAATATGAGTATAGAAAACAGAGAGACAGAAAGAGAGCATAAATGTGGAAACAGATTCAGTCTAGGAGTTTTCTGAGTTCACAGTAGCAGCCTTGTGGGCATGACTGTTGAGATATCCCACTATTGATCAGATTTATAAAATCTGCTGGCTATACTGGGATAGCAAGTGGAAAGATAAAGTCTTGCTTATTTTAAAAGCTGCAATAGTAAAATGGTAATGATTGCAATCCAGTAGATTGTGAAACATTTAGTGAAAGGCCAAATCAATTTACGCTCATTCTATTGGTTTCATAGGGCATTACTGAAATCAGATACAGCCATACCGCAGACACACTACCAATCTAGGCTCTCAGACTGATGCTCACCACAGTAGATCACTGAGCTAAACTATAATACAGTAATGTACTGTAACCTATACTGTAGCATTTACAAGAGCAGCAAGTATGAAAAGGTTCCTTTATCATCTGAGACAATCTAACATAGACATTCTAAAACTTGAAAGATCAAAATCAGTCTCTACCCCTGGTTCATTGCTAAACAAAAAGAGCACTTTTACTAGGCAAGTACTAGTAGACTAAGATATATATTTATTTTCAAAAGAAAGGTATTTCAGAGCAAGACAAAGTGTTATAGATTTTAAAACCCCAACCAAACAATAACCAGCACACAATGAATCTTCAAAACCATTTTCTGGGGTTTTCAGAAAACCCTTCTCTGACTGCAGTGTATTCTCTGGGCACTTCTCATGCTGGTAATATGAAGGCTGACACTGCCAATTCTTGCCAAATAGACTCAGGCAGGTGCTTGTGAATTACATTTCCCTCCAACTATACAGACCATATATAGGTTAACTATTCTCACATGTGTTAACGCTGCCAGCTCCCATAAAATAACATCACTAATGAGCGGTAAATTTCATCTCCTAGACCTGTCTAAGGCATCACACATCTACCAGCTGCTTTCCAAGCAAAAGAATTATTCCTCTTGCTGTGTTCTCTTACTATCCACCTGAATTGTAGATCTTATACAGGGTCACCCTTCATCATGCTGCCCATCTGCATGGCCACCAAATATCCTTTTTCTCCTCTCCTTTCTGTCTTATTGCTTCTTTTTAAAGACACATATAATCTCTAAGTGTCTTGCTCCTCTGTGAAGCCTCTTCATCATTATCTAAAGAAATCATCCTTGGCATGATATGAGAAGCTATTCATCATCGGACCCCCCAACCCACCTTTCTTAAAAGTTCCTCTCAATATTTCTCAATGTGCCTTACTTAATTGTGTCATAAACAAAATTCTCCCCTAGGACACTGCGCAGCAACTCACATGATTCTCCATCCTTTATTCCCTCCCCCCACTTATCAATCCATCCTTCACCATCTAGTTCTACAGGGATTTTCCCAGGTCTAGTTAAAATTAGTCAAGTCTTACACCTTCTCACAACCTCAACCCTTTGCTATTATCACACCCCTTAAAAAAAAAAGCAAAGAGATTAGTCAGTCACAAAAAGTGAAAAGTCAGGTGTTCTCCCTAATATGCGGCAGCTAGGGAGAAAACGGGACATAGGAGGGACTCCAGACAAAGGAGGAGAAACAGATGAGTGAAGAAGGTAACCTAATTGAGGTAGGTGGGAGGGGAGAAGAGGGAAACACCTCAATGGACATGATGTACATACACAAACTTATCAAAGCCAATCACTGTGCTGAGCATGGGAAGGAGGGAAGGAGGAGGGAATAGGGTGGGAACTGGGGGAGGGCAAAATGAGTGCTGTGTGCATGTCTGCCTCTACCACCCTGAACTTCATCAAGATGTATGATTACAATGCACCAATAAATTTTTAAAAAGCAGCGAACATTTATTATGTGTCATATAGTGCATAGGCATTTTAACACCATTTATTTCTGTTTAGTCCCACCCCAAATTGATATAACATAGATGCTATTACTACTCCACCTGTATAAATAAGGAAACAGAGGCTTACAGAGAACTAATACCTTCTTTTCCATAGCTCTTGAATGTTGAAACACGTGTAACGTGCTACAGAAATTATTGGTTTCCATGTAATTTATCATTATCCCTCCTCACAGAAGATCAAGAGCCCTGAAATCCTCATTTTTTGTATGGTGGAGATAGAACCCAGGAGCATTATACCTCTTACATATATCCCCATCCCTATTTCATTTTTTTTTTTTTGGAAACAGGACCTCATTAAGTTGCTGAGACTGGTCATGAACCTGCTATCCTCCTGTCTCAGTCTCCTAAGTACTGGGATTAAAAGCATGCGCCACCATGCCTGACTCTGAAATCCTAATTTCTTAATCTCTCCTAGTGTCCAGCACAAAGCCTGGTACTCAGTAGGTGAACAGGTAGCATGTGTTGAATGACTAAATGAAAGGGAGATAAACACAAAAAAGATTTTTGTCTCTAATGCATATTTCATCTCACATCCAAAGTCTTTATCCTACAGAGGAAACAGAACCAACATTTGGATATAGCTTGATCCTGTTCCTACTTTTTAATATTATCTCAATAATTTCACCTAAGAAAAAGTACTTTATTGTAAATAGAAAAAATACTCCAGAAGACATTGTACCTCATATTTCACAATAATACTTCTCCCTGCCCCTGAGCTCTCAGGCACAGCAGTTCACTATGACATCATTGCAGGTAACTATGACATCTTTGCAAGTCACTATGACATCATTGCAGGTCACTATGACCTCCCCGCTCAGCCACATCCTTGGTAGCTCTGCCTGGTCAGGTTACAAGTGAAGTGTCCTTCCACTCTTTTTCAAGCTCATAAGACTGGCAAACTCTCCTGAACCAGTTACTTCCAGTCAAACATGAGCACTTCTGGACACAAGTTGGTTCATTGGTTTCACGTACCACTGCCAGGATAGAGTGCAAGGTAGTGACTTTCCACTCTGGCTCCCAGGACTCTGCCCAGAAAAAAACAGTATTTGTCTCAGCTCCAAACTATCAAGAAGAGACATTAAATAGGTAGAAATTTCTGAACAATAATGATTCAAAATTTAATATATTATGTGTCTCTAAATCTGTTAAAAGTTAAAATTGAAGATCTTAGTGGAAATGATACCTCTAGTAAATTTTTCTTATGATTGTATTCCTTAAACAAGCCAAGCTGCTGTGTGTGTGAGAGAGAGAGAGAGATACTGGGGATTGAACTCAGAGGCATTCTACCAATGAGCTATTTCCACCTCAGCCCTATTGTATTTTTATTTAGAAAAAGGGTCTCACTAAGTTGCTGAGGCCGCTTTGAACCTGCAATCCTCTTGTCTCCGTCTCGCAAGTACTGGGTTTACAGGTGTGCACCACCATGCCTAGCTCAAGCTCTTCTTCACCTTAGAGACTTTACACTTGCTCCCTTCGGCTAGACTCTTCATCCCCAGGATGTTCCTATTGGCTCACAGCCTCACCTCATTCTGACCTCTACTCCTATGTTGTCTGCTCAGAAATGCTTTCCATGACCAGCAATTTCTTAAATGCCACCACTGTCTATGCCTTAATCCTGCTTTGTCTTTCTTCACAGCACTGGTCTCTCCATGGTATCATAGTGTTGGCAACAGCGGCAGTGACACAAGCAGCATGGCTAACAGTTATAGAGCACTGAACTTTTACTGTGCTAAGCACTTACGTGAATTGGGCATATAATCCTCAGGATGAGCTTCACAGTTGGTTATTGTTATTATATACCATGTTATAGGCAGGGAAACTGAAACATATCAAGGTTAAGTAACTTACCCTAAGATCATCCACATAATAAATGGTTTGCAAGTGGATTAAAAAGATGAAATAGTAGATTTTCTGGTGTAAAGGAGAGCAAGAAATTTTAGCAGAGTAAAAATGGGTATACTCATTCTAGTGTGTGTAGTATTTTGAGTTTTTGTCTGGTTGTTATCCATTTCTCATTAGAATTATTATTTATTTCAGGAATCCCTCCTAACTCCTACTCTCAGTTCATATGACTTGAGAAGAGTTGACTGCTTGCCTCAGTTCCAGAAATGGACATATTTATCTAAGTCAATTCAAAGAGAAATTTATCTTAGCTGGATGTGGTGGTGAACACCTATAATCCCAGTATGTAAGAGGCTGATACAGGAGGATCACAGTTTCAAGACCACCCTCAGCAATTCAGCAAGATCCTGTTTCAAATTAAAAAAATTAAATAGGGCTGGGAGTATAGCTCAGAGGTAAAATGCCCCTGGGTTCAATCCCCATTGGCCCCCCCAAAAGAAATTTTTTCTTGATGCCATTGTGGATATGGGGGTCATGAAAGGCACTCTCACTAGAATTGCTTAGCTGACATAATTCTGGAATTGCAGGTGGCCTCCTTCCTTCCACTTGTTCACTACTTCTAGCATTAGGAGGTCAGGACTTGAGTGTGAGCTGTGCCACTCATCTGTATGTGATCTTGATCAGGTCATAAAACCCTCTGGATCTCATTTTCAACCCTCTGGTGTTGAATGTCCCTTCCAACTATAATATTAATTTCAGTCACTCATTAAGTCTATGTATGCTTTTCCTTTTCGAAAGAGACAAATCACCCAAATTAACAAAGTGACCACCTGGAATATTTCCAGAAGGCAAAAGCCAAGGTAATTCTGAGGCCAGATCCTAATCACAGGGGAGTCTGTAGCCAGCAGGACCTACAGGTTCAACACTGATGACAGAAATAGAATCCCCAGTGTTAATCCTGAGCTACAAATGGGTTAAAGTTGTATCAGCTATTCAGCTTAATAAAGCAGTTGGTTCATTGTGCATTCTTCAAGTAAGAGTCCCATAAAATTGCTAAAATCAAAATTCTGTCACTTAATGGATTAAATTACAAGGAAAATTCACTTAGGGCTGACACATCAGTCCCTGGAGAAGCGGAATAATTGAGGTGTTCATAAAACAACAATTATCATTGCACAGCATTTTTGCAGCCAAAATTCACTTTAAAGTTCATGTGAACACCATGATGAGGCAGACGGGCATCATCCCCATTGTGAAGATAGGAAAGCTGAGGCTCCTGGTATTGACCAACTCATACACAAAAATGCAGAATGGCTGGAATTTGAATTTTTTGTTTTGATTTCCAATTCTCTTTCTACCAGGCTATATTCCCTCTTGGTGCCAACTGCCCCAACGTCACCATTAGATGCTACTGTTCTTCATCTCATGTTACATGCATCGATAGAAGAGAATGTTAAGTTTTTGAACAGGGGAAAATGTAGAAAATTGTTACGAGAGGCCTAGACTGACGGAATGACATTCAGCTCAGTTCTTACGTGTTTGCCATTTGGGTTTACACAACCAAATACACATCAAGCAACACTATAGCTTCTGCACCAAATTTCAGGCCCAATGCTCACATGTATGATTGATGGAACTCAATTAACACTGCTCTCTTCTGCCTGATTTCTTAGTGACACCAAGTTATCTCAGCATGTTACAGCTGCCCCAGAATTTCTCCACTGGCTCCTGCTACAATTGGGTATTGATTGAAAAATTCTATTACTGTACTTAGTTACACAGCTTTCAATAAACAGGTCACAGATGGCACTGTGCCTGGTTTCAAGGAGAGCTGGAAGACCTGAGGGCAATGGGATACCAGAGAAAATTAGCAAGAAGCCTTAGGTGCTCAAGTAGAATGCATGGATCCCCTTGTTTGAATATGACCTCATAATTTACTATGTACTGACTCGCTTGTGGCCCTCAAATAAGGCACACACCTGCTGGATACAAAAAATGTTTAACAACAACTTTATTGTATTTCAAATAAAAGCAAGAATAAAAATAAGACTAGGCACCTGGCATGGCATGTGACAGGTATGAGGGGATGATATACTCCCAGTTCAACTTACATTATTGATTCATACCTCTATCCCAGGCACTGAATTAGGTGCACTTCCCTATCCCAGGCTCTGAATCAAGTACTAGAGACATTAAGAAAATAAGACACTATTGCCATCACCAGGAGGCCCTGATCAGGGGTTGACACACTATACCTCACAGACCAAATCTGCCCTTTACTTTTGAAATAAAGTTTTATTGGAACACAGCCCAGGTCATTAATTTTACATATTGTCTTTAGTGCTTTCAAGCCATGGTGGCAGAGTTGAGTGGTTGTGCCACAGATTACATGTTCCACAAAACTAAAATAACTACTGCCTGGCTCTTGACAGAAAAAGCTTGCCCGCGTGTTGCCTAGACTGTTATGGGAGTCATAGGCATCAATGGGTGATTTGAATGCAATGTCCTCAATTCCTGATAATCAAAACACAGGTGATAAGAAACAACTAAGGAAGGATTCCTAAACTTTCCTCAGGCTGGGGGTGGTGGTGATATATGAGCTATTTTGAAGAGATTGAGCAGAATGGGCTAGATGAAGAAAGACAAGGAAAGAGAAAGGGGCTGCAAAGAGGAGGGACCAGTACAAACAGAGTTGCAGACTTACAAAGCAAACTGATCATGCATGTTCATGGAAATGCATTCAGAATAAGAATAGCTGAACACATGAGTCTCAAGAAGAGGTACAGATCTGGTCATGGAGTATCTAATACGTCATGCCAGGGAGTCTGGGCTTTTTTGTTCATCTCGAGATTTTAAAGGGATTAAACAAACGGGTAGTCAACTTTGTATTTTAGATTGATCTTTCTTGGAACAAAGAGGACTGTAAATTACAAGTGAGAAACCCAAAAGCTGTTAGATTTAGGAGGCAATTCAATAGTCCAAGTAGCAGATTTTAGGAGCCTAAGTTGTAGTTGTGGTGAAATTTTCATTCAATAATACTTTAAAAAAGAGACAAAATAATAAAAAAATGAAAAGGAGACAAATGAAGAGGAAGAGTGCTTCGCTGAGGAGTTACCTTATAAGGTATGCCTAGTGAAAATACAGTCCACATCTCTGAGAAGTTTTTTTTTTCTCTGCATTGGAACTAAATAGCAACATAGAAAATCAGTATGAGGCATGTTCATCAGATACAGAGTGTGATAACGGGAAGAGAAAAGGGAATAAGAGAAGCTGAGAAAGTATTCTCCGCCAGACACAGTTCTTTACACAATACTGTTATTTAATTATATCTACTGTTTGAATAAATAAGTAAATGCTACTGTAAATGCTACTCATTTTAAAGTGAAGGAAGGGGTCTCCTTTGAGATTGGGTAAAATGCTTAGCAGGGACTCTGAGCCATGACAAGGGCTCCACAAAATTTCAGTGCCATGCTTTGTGGGAATACTCTGAAAATTGATCCTTATAGATTCAGACCAGAAGTGAAGGTGAGCACTTTCTCATTCAGCAGATTTTTTTATATATCTCCTTTCACTCAAGCTTTTTGAGCGAGGCGCTCCAGACATAGTGTAGGCAGGGCAGATGTGGCCACAGGCATTGCAGGAGTTGCCGTCCATGCTTTCGGCTGTAAGCAGCTCACACATGGCATTGAGAACCCAGGCTGAAGCAAAGGTCAGTTAAAGACTTTTGAGTCCACTCCATATGTTGACCATTTATATTCTTAAGCTCATGAAGCCACCCATGACGTATGCAGATATTTGGAAAATCTCAACAAGGAAAATAAGATTTCAATTGATTTCTTCTCAAAAGAAAGTACTATTAAGTATGAAATTTGGTTTATCTGAAGCTCAAAACATCAGGTGAAGATTGTTGCTGTTTCCGCCAAAATCTACATATATTATTCGTGTCAAGAGAGCAGGTTTTAAGACTTGGTTTGTTTCCACATTTAGCATAGTGTGATGTGCAAATAAGCACTTAATAAACGCCTTTGGATGGGGAAATAAACACTCCACTCGGCCTGGGGAATAGTTTGAGCTACTGGCCATGTGTACTTAGCTGGAGAAATGATCTTTCCTTACCCTCCAGTATCAATTCACTTCTGATTAATATAATTCATCACATATACTCCAGACTCCTACAGTCATAAACACTAATTACTTTGTCTGAATTACCAACATGGGGCCTTGTTTACAAATGCCCGAGTTTCCCATTTGGAATAAAACTCCCCTTTACTTGACACAAATCCATGTGTGAGAATTTGAAAATATGTATAGAATACACTAAATATGAACTTTCTTGTTTTTTGGCAGTGTTAGGAAAACATGAAAGATACAACAGGATTCCCCACAGTCAGTAGTTTATTTCAGAGATTTAGAAGTTTATGATGTAACTCTCCCTTTCCTGAACTCTGTCACAATATACAGACAGAACCTGCAACATTCTGCCTTAGCCAATTTCTAGTGGTTTTTCAGGTTACACTGGTCTTGCTAAAAGTTACAAGCTTTTCCAAGAAAGCGATATATTTCTTCTCAATAAGTCAGTCCCCAACCCAGGGCTCACCACACACCATATTAAAAACAAAATAGGAAAGCCAGGTATGGTGGCGCATGACTGTGATCCTGGTACTTGGGAGGCTCACAGGTTCGATGACAGCCTCGGCAAGTAGTGAGACTCTGATCAACCTAGCAAGACTGTTTCAAAATAAATGGATCTGAGGGGTAGCTCGGAGGTAGAATGCTCCAGGTTCAACCCCCAGTACCACACACACACACACACACAAAAAAAAAAAAAAGTAGGAGTAAAAGTTATATTACCTTACACTTCTGGCAAAATAGAGCCTAGGACAAGTTTCAATGCTTACACAGTACTGAGGGACAGAGGGAGAAGTGGAGAAATAGGTGTAGTTGTTTGTTAGTGTTGACAAACCAAAGTACCACAAACTAGGTGGCTTAAAAACATAAATGTATTGTCTCACAGTTCTAGAAGCTTGAAGTCCAAGATCAGTATGTTGGCAGGTCGGGGAGAATCTGTTCCATGCTTCTCTCCAGCTTCACATAGTTTTCTGGCAATTGTTTGCATTTATTGACTTACAGAAACATGACTCCAATCTTTACCCGAGTATCACCAGTGTATTCTGTGTGGGAGTGCGTGCCTGCGTGCATGTGTGTGTGTGTGTGTGTGTGTGTGTGTGTGTGTGTGTGTGTTTTCAACTTTTCCTTTTCAATAAGGATTAGGCATTCAGCGTACTCCATTATTATCTCATCTTCCTAATTATATCTGCAATGACTCTATTTCCAAATAAGGTCACATTCTGAGATACTGGGGGTTAGGATGTCAACATAAGAATTTAATTAAACCCACTCAAGTAGGTAGAAAAAATGGCATCATGCGTATGCACTGGCCATCTCATCCCACCAAAACGCCAGTGGTTTCTTGCCTACCTGGGGTATCTCAGAAAAAACACAGAAACTCAGAAGGGTCTCTGACGTGGGAAGAAGAGGAAATCAGTCATGGGCTGTCTCCTTATGACTTCTGTCTTCTCTTAGTGTCATCCTCGAGGAACATGAACTTCCCTGTGATTCTAGTTGGTGTTACCTGGCCCCTGTGTAGCTGCAGGGGGAGCTGGGGCCTCCCTAGGTCTGGTCATGTTGAACATGGACACAGAACTGCTGTGGCTCCCACCAGAGCCAGCCTGGTATGGGTGGTCCCAAACCTAGCACTCGATCCCAAGAAAGGTGATAGAATCAGTGCCAGGAGCATTGGCACACATCTATAATCCCAGTACTTGGGAGACAGGCAGGAGGATCACGGGTTCTGGGACAGCCTCAGTAACTTAGCGAGACCCTCAACAACTTTAGTAAGATCCTGTTTCAAAATAAAAAGTAAGAAGGGGTAGGGGTGTAGCTCAGAGGTAGAATACCCCTGGGTTCAATTTTCAGTATGGAAGGAAGGAAGGAAGGAAGGAAGGAAGGAAGGAAGGAAGGGTGATAGAATCAGTAAATCCAGATAGGTGGCTAGAATATTAGAATTGTAAACAGCAAGAGCCATTTTCAGCTACTGCAGCCAGGAAGCAGGGAAGGAAACTTGGGCCCTGAAGACAGAAAGGACCAGATTCTCAGGGGAGGTTCATAATGAATACCTGGTAAACATGTAGTTGGAAAACCCAGAAAAACACAATTATCAGCCTTGGATCAATTACGATGGGAGGAAATATACTGATAAAGAGAGTTAGAAATGGGTGAGTGTTACTAGTTTCCTAGAGTTGCCAATAAAAATCTTGGTGATGAATTAAACAATAGAAATGTATTCTCTCACAGTGCTGTCAGCTAGGAGACTGAAACCAAGGTCCTAGGAGGGCCATGCACCCTCTGGAGGCTCTCTGGAGGCTGTTTCTTTGCCTCCATCCAGCTTCTGTGGGTGACCAGCAGTCCTTGGCATTCCATGGCTTGTAGATGCAGAAATACAAACTATGTCTTCGTCTTCACCTGGCTGTCTGGTTCTGTGTCTCTGGCTTCGCACATAATTTTCCTCTTCTTATAAGGATACCAATCATATTGGATTAGGACTTAATGATCTGATTTAACTTAATTACATCTGCAATGACCCTATTTCAAATAAGGTCACGTTCATTGGTACTGAGGGTTAGAACTTCAATAATATTTTCAAGGGGACATAATTCAGCACATAAAAGTAAAAGCTGGACATGGTGGCACATTCCTGTAATCCCAGGACTTGGGAGGCTGAGACAGGAAAATCACAGGTCCTAGTCCAGCATGTGGTAATTTAGCGAGACCCTGTTTCAAAATTAAAAGGGCTGGGCATGTATATCAGAAGTAGAATGTCTCTGGGTTCAATCCCCATTATCACACAAAAAATGAGTATTGAAAAAGTAGATTTCAGCCATGTGTGGTGGCGCACACCTACAGTCCCAGTACTTGGGAGGCTGAGATGGGAGGACTGCAGGTTTTCAGCCAGCCTCTGCAACTTTGTGAGGTCCTCAGCAACTTAGTGAGACCCTGTTTCAAAATAAAAAAAAATAGGGCTGGTGTATAGCTTGGAGGTAGAAGGTCACTGGGTCCAATCCCCAGTAAACTACACAGACACACACACACACACACACACACACACACACACACACACACACACACACGAGTATAGATTTCTAAAACTGGATTTATCCCTGATTAATTGTTTGATCTTAGGGGTGTCTTTAAATCTCTTCAAACTGAAGATTACACCTCCTTAAAATAAGCTCTTAATCTTTTACATGTAGAAACTCCTCCATAAAAATGCATCTAACTAAACACAAACAAAAGTTTCAGGGGTCCCCGGGCCTCCTGATGCGCATCCCTGCATCCCTGAGACCAGTCTCTGTCCCAGTTGATAAAAGCCTCTTCAAACTGCACCAAGTTACAATTTATCATTTACAGCTATGTTTTAGAAACATTTTTTCTCCAATTTTATGAGCTTTATGAACTCTTCTGGCAGGGATAGCTCTCTTCAGACACTGGGGAAAAAAGGGAAATGCATCTTTCCTCCTTGTAGGGCTGTCTATGCTGGTAGCTTCAAGGGATGAAGGGTGTGGGCTGTTTTCTGAGTCAGAGTGTCTCTGTTCTTATGAGTCTGGGTAAAGCCTCATGAAACAAAACAGAAGTCATCAGCAGCAGCCACCCCAGAAACTCTAGGGTGAATAACCTTTCCAGGACCTTTTATAGACCTGGCCCTTGGGCTCTCCCTAGACCAAATAATCTCATTCATTTTAGGCTATTCACAGCACCCCGTCTCCAGCCAACAAAGTGTGAAATCCTCTGATGCAATGTACACATGGATTTAAAGAATGAAAGATGGGGGACCATGTATATCTTATATTTTTCCAATGCCCCCCATTTGTGTTTGTCCTTTCTAGAGCAGAAGTTATTTTGCTTCTTTAACATGTGGTCAAGCAAGGTGCTCCAATTAGCATTTAGCAAGCACTGTTAGATATACAACAATATTGAACCAAGTCCCTCATCACATTACTTGTTGAAATCGCATGGCATGTGCTTTTTTTTAATACTGCCTCATCATTATGTTTGCCTGTCACATCTCACAGGACTGTAAGCAACTTGAGATTATGAATCATGTTTGATTCTTATATATTTCTGAACTCAGAAGCCACCTGTCACAGAGTAGCACGAGCAGTCAAGACAAGGATAAAGGACGCTGGGCATATAACTTTGGAAGCACTTACTCTTCAGGTCACTCAGGCATCCTGCATGTTAGTTATACAATTTTTAAAAGAGAGACAAATGAAGAGGGAACAAGGGAAAATGCAGGAAGACCAAGACTGAAAGAATGATAAGTAAAATGAAAAATGAGAAAGAAAAAAATAGCAGGGTGGCAGAAAAGAGGGACATAAGAAATAATTAGTAGATCAGTGACATCATTCACCAAGGAACAATAGGTTCTTCTACATTTCTTAATCTCCCTTGCAACTGGTGCTGGTCATCTGACTAGTTCTAGCTGATGGGCTGTGAGCAAAAGTGGCATATACCTTGTAGACTGACCTGAACTGGTATGTCTTGTCTAGCTTTCATTTCTGCTGGTGCATTGGTCTTAGAAGATACGTGTTCCACATAGCACAGCTGTAAGATGGAGAGGGGAAGAACTGATCCAACACACATCAGGCTATATGTGAGCAAGAAATAGACTTTCATACTATAAACTACTAAGATTATGTGGTTTGCCATTAAAATAATATTAATACAAGGACATATAGAATATAATGGATGGAGTTATATGGATTTTGATTTTAAATTATTTTTGACCATAGAAGAAAAAAATATCCCTTTTTGTTGTTGTTGTTGTTGTAGTACTGAGGATTTAGCCCCCCCTGGGGGGGGATTCTAACTCTGAAATACATCCCCAGCCCTATTTTATCTTTTATTTTGAAATAGGGTCTTGATGAGTTACTAAGCACCTAGCTAAATTGCTGAGGTTGGTCTTGAACCTGCTATCCTCCTTGTATCATCCTCCCAAGTACTGGATTACAGATGTGTGCCACCACACCTATCAACTCAGTTTATTATGATAGTAAATTATGTACGCTAGTACTCCCTGGTCCAAACAGTCATCTTGTTGAGAGGACCCTAACCAGCCCTCTTCCTTACTTGCATGAAGAATCCTTCTCATTGCAAAAATTTAGAGAAGAGTTCCTCCTTAGAACTCCGTCTGTCCAAATGATCAATATTGTTTAACCAAGCATAATATTTACTGAGTTTTCACATAACAAAATTAGTCTCAAATTTTAACCCATGAGCTCTTAAGCATCTCAGAAAGATCTTCAAAGGGAATCTCTTATTTCCTGTGATTTTCAGAATTAACTTGTTATTGCAATAATCCTTTAATGTAATAACCTCAGCAATTAGAAATTTTAAAGGGTCACTTAGTACAGCAATAAAAGGCAGATAGTAAAAGTCAAATAAAGTTCAAATACAAAGCATTTTGCTCTAATATCTGTTAATGTGTGTGTATAGTACGTGTACATGTATGAGAAGCCCTAAGTATGATACACAAACCAAAAATCAGAAGTACAAAGTCCTGAATTCAAGTATAGCCTTTGCCTGTTACTAATCTTGTGATCATGAGCAAATAACTTAAAATATTTGGCTCTTCCTTTTTTACAGGGATGGGGTTAAGAGAGGCAAGTAAGATTAGAAATTAAGGTGGAAAGTACCTAGATTCTGCATATTGTCTCGGGTATTAAATCTACCTTTTCCAATGATTGATTCTGGCTTGGGCCAGTTACTGACATCTACAGAGCTCAGGTGTTTCAGGTATGACAGTGGAAACAAATGTACTCTCTGCAGCTATGGTAAAGTTATGGAAGATAATATGTGCAAAAACGCTTAGCATAGTGGTTCTGTAAATGCTACACAGATACAGATGTTGCTCTTATTAGATATTTAAACATGTATATATTTTAGCTATGCATTTCTAATTAGTGTACAAGGGCAAGTTTATATCATAACCTGAGGAAATTTATTTTTTAAAAAACTGAGGCTTTGCCAGGCACAGTGGAGTATGTCTGTAATCTCAGTACTTGGGAGGCTGAGACAGGAGGATTGCAGGTTTGAAGACAGCATGTGGTAACTTAGCATGACCCTGTTTCAAAATAAAAAATAAAATAGGACTGGTGGTGTGGCTCAGAGGTAGAGCAACCCTGAGTTCAATTATCAGTTCCAAAAATAAACAAAAAAAATGAGGTTTTGATATTTGTATTATAGTTTTAATAACAGACTAAATCTTATCAAAAGAATGTTAAGGATTTTTATGTGCATTGAATGATGCAATAACTAGTGTTACATAAATGTCAGTTATAGATTTTGCATGAGATTAACACTAAAACAGGCTTAGAATAAACTTTAGTGAGGCTTACTATTTATACAGAACTGAGTAAAGCTTTTGTCAAGAACAGAGGGCTTTGAGTCTTTGGGGTTGGTTCTAATTGTCCATGGGAATAGATTTTATTAGTCACATGTATTTGGACATATTGTTTCAAGCTGTATGAGTCTTAATTTCCTCCCAAAATGCAAAATATGGACAATAATAGCATCCAGTTTTCTGATTTCCCCACTCTGTGTGAGTAATGCCTCAAACAAACAAACAAAAATGTCAATCTTGTACCAGAGGGTAGATATATACTACATATTGGTCAGAAACCACAGATGTTATCATTGTAGTAGTGTGTGGATCCAGAGCACACATCTGTGGCTCGGCTACTGGATCCTAGCATATGGCTTACTGATGTCTTGTGTCTATATTTAAAAATTGGGGAGGATAATAGTATAAACTTCATAGGATCCATGTGGAAATTAAATTAGCTTACGAATGTTGAAGACAATGTTGAATATTTGGTCAGTTTATGGTCAAGTAATATGTGTTGATATTATGATGATGAGGAAGCATTAAATTATCTTGAAAAGAAGAAAAAGCTTTAGATAATATCCTCTAAAAGGAAAAATAAAATTAATAAGAGATTGGTTTTTGTTTCTCTTTCGGAGATAAAGAATCCCATGGAAGCTGGGTATGGTGATAATCACAGTACTTGGGAGGCAGAGACAGGAGGATCACAGGTTTGAGGCCAGCCTCATCAACTTAGGAAGGCCCTGTTTCAAAATAAAAAAAAAATTATAAAATAGGGCTGGGGTGTAACTTGGAGATAAAATGCCTCTGGGGTCAATCCTCAGTACCACAAAAAAATAAAAAATAAAAAATTCCATGGAGACAGAAAGGACAAAACTGGAAGTTGGAAGCAGAGGCTCATCTGGAAAACCTGTGTGGATGTTTATGATCAGGCCTTAGATGGGGTAATGCTGGTCCTGATGCTGGCGGTTGGCATCTTTAGGCCCATGAAACACTCCAATTGGTTTTGTTAGCCACCGCCCAAGGCAGAGGGATTAGTTCTTGGTAACTGATAGAAAGACTTTGTAATCTCCAAAGTGGAATACAAATATTATCTTCAGTACTATTGCCATACAACATCATGCCTGTAGGATATAGTTCATTCATTTTTCCACCAGATATTTACTTATTGCTTTCTCACTGTGTGCTAGACATTACCCTAAGCCCTGGAGATGCAGCAGGGAATGAAATACATGCAACTTTGCATTCATGACAATTATGGTTTTTAAAATGTATTTATTTATTATTTATTTATTTATTTATTTATTAGTACCAGGGATTGAACCCAGGGGCGTTTTACCTGTGCTCTACACCCCCGGTCCTATTTTTTATACTTTATTTTGAAACAGGGTCTCACGAAGTTGCGGAGGGCCTAAGTAGGGAGAGAGAGAGAGAGAGACAAGGAGAGAGAGAGAGACAGACAGAGCTGAGGCTGGCCGCGAACCCGGATCCTCCGGTCTTTGCCTCCCAAAGTACTGGGATTACAAGCGTGCACCACCACGCCCGGCCTAAAATGTATTTTAAAAAGATACTCACACAAAGAAATGTACAACTGAAAATTATGAAAAATGCAGTGAAAGAAGGAGAGGGTGATGAATGGTTGTATTTATGAGCAGAAGTTTTGAGACTGGGTCCAACTCTGGCCCTCTGAACTACGAACCTCTCTATTCCTTATGTGTTCTTTGGTAAATGAGGATAATGATTTATGTGCTCCACAGAGAGGCTGAGAATGTAAAATCAGATAATACATTGAAGTAAAATAATTAGTGCTTAGAACATAGCAAGTGCTCAGTAAATATTAGTTATTATTTTAAATGCATGAGTTTTATGGAACTCATGTTAAATATATACATTTAATCATGTTAAACAAATACACCCAGAGGGCAAACCCTGACATATTGCTTAAACTTTCTGTGTCTATAGACAAAAATTGGGGATAATAATAGTATCTATTTTATGGAGGTAATGTAAGAATTAAATGAGCTAAGGCCTATTGAGAACAGTGTCTGATTTATGGTCAACACACACAGAGATGATATATACACCACATTAAGACCATCAGTCCCTTGATGCTCTAATCTGTTAAGGTGTATTTAGCATCATTTACAAAACATAAAGTCTTGACCCAATTTTCACTTGCTAACTGGATATTGTGCAGTAGATTCACATGTTTAAGGAAGAAAAGCACCTAATGATGTAATCAGTTTTATTCCATTGTCTTCAGGCAGGCAGCTTCCCCCCTCTCCTGACACAGGAATTCACCCCTTCTTAAAGCTCTCTTGGGAAGGGTGTTCAAATCTCCAATGCCGGATAACAAACACATGGCACTGGGAATTTCATACCAAGATGAATAGTGATGCCTCATCCAGTGATTTACGGCTTGAGTCACATGATTATTATTGACAGTTATTTTTTATTAGATATTTGCCTTTTCCCCAGTCCTAGGTCTTTCCCAGTCTAAATGAAATAGGATCGGAAAAGTCAGGTACTGAGACAATTAAGGAGAAATGATGAAAATGGACAGAGAGAGAGAGAGAGAGAGAGAGAGAGAAAGAAACAAAGGAAATGGATGATAAAGCCAAATGGATTGCATATGGATTTTTTGTCCTTTTCTAGTTCTTGATGTAACTGCAAAAAATATTTAGAAGCAGCCATAGGAATATCTAAATTGCTACCTTAGGATAGACTTAGAATTAGTAAAAATCAGAACCATTTTAAGAGTTGCAAGCATTTTAATGCCATTTTTTTAAATCTTGACTTTTGTATTTTGCAATATTTTTGTATTATGAGTTTTAAAAAGTAACATATGGCCTTTTCTTCTAATTGAATTTCATCCATCTTTTGAAGCCTCTTCAAATAGACCAGTATGTTCATAAAGGACTCTATATCTCTAAGTCTATTAAATACAAAGAGACTTTTTTTAAACCTGTGCAACAACAGACTGCTAAAACAACATGTTTGCTAATCCTATTGTAGTACAGCTATGTATGTTATCTGTTCTTTTCTCTTCCTCTCTCTTTTCCCCCTGTACCAGCTTTTAATCTTTTTCTCCAGCTGCCTCAGTAGATGTGCCAAAGCACAGCAAAGAATAAACCCAGCTACTGTGCCTGAATCTATAGTTACAGTTACTCACCTATGCATTCACTAGGATACAGTATAAAAGTAACAAAATTGTGAAATCCTTCCTTAAAGGAAACAAATAGGCAGCTAAATTAAAATATCAGAAAATGGTACTCATGAGTGTATTCCATACATACATACTTTTTTTTTTTTTTGGTGGTACCGGTGATTGAACCCAGGGGCATTCTACCTCCCAGCTACACCCCCAGCCCTATTTTTTTATTCTTTATTTTGAAACAGGGTCTCACTAAGTTGCAGAGGGCCTCACTAAGTAGCTGAGGCTGGCCGCGAACCTGCAATCCTCCAGTCTCAGCCTCCCAAGTACTGGGATTACAAGCGTGCGCCACCATGTCCAGCTCATACATACTTTTGAATTTCACAAGAATATGATATAAAGACAGAAAGAGATAGAGATATATGAAAATGGGAGAGATTTGTCATACAAATCCCTTAGGAGAATAGTGACCATTAAATTTTTCTAGATGGCGATATAATACCTAGCAGACTGCATTATGAATATACCCCTCATCTAATCAGGAGCAAGCAGATTACAGTCTGCCAGTGATTTTTGGAAGGCCCATATGACTTAAGAATAGTATTTCATTTTTAAATGTAAAATACAAAAAGCCTTACCCAAACGACCTTTTGGTTAGAAGAGTTGCTCCATTTTGCCTACTGACCACAAAGCCTAAATTATACTATCTGTCCCTTTTCATGAAAGTTTGTACACTCATGGCCTGTACTATTTGTAACTGGTAGCACCGTGAACTTCTTCTTTGTAGCATTCATTATATTTATGCTAACTTATTCAAAGTTTGTCTGTTCTTCTAGACAACAAATTCCCTGAGAGTAGAGAGAGGCTCTGTGGCTTGTACACAGTTGTGTCCCCAGTACCAAACATAGCAGCTAACACATAGAAATCAATCAATGAGCCGGGCGTGGTGGCGCACGTTTGTAATCCCAGTACTTGGGAAGCTGAGACCAGGGGATCTGGGCTCACGGCCAGCCTCAGCTACTTAGTGAGGCCCTCCACAACTTAGTGAGACCCTGTTTCAAAATAAAGAATAAAAAAATATGGCTGGAGGTATAGCTCAGAGGTAGAATGCCCCTGGGTTCAATCCCCAGTACCGCAAAAAAAAAAAATGAATAAACTCTAATGCACATTCATCACAATGATGCACATTCTCTGGCCAACACAAAAGTGGAAGGCAAAGATAAGAAGGGACCTGCTCAAAACCACACAACTCCACAGTAGAGAAAATGGAATCTTAATGATCTCGACTCTTATTCCAGTGAAATTCTACTATAAGCCTCCTTGGAGCAAAGGAGAAAACAATTCTGTCGGATCTGGTTTAAATATATCCATGGAGAACAGGTGAGTCAGGTAGAGCACTCACTCACTGGGAGAGGTAAGGTTCCCATATCTCCTCACCACCCTTCCCTCACCCAATGCTTCACTGCTTGGTAAATCCCTGTGCAAAGACCAAGAACTGAATATACATGGCAACTTATGGTACTAGCAAGTAAATGAGATGGAGCTCTGTGTACCACGACTTCATGAAACAAAATACATACGTGCATGCATATATAAAAATGGATGCAAATTTGGAAGTATATATTCCGTGCTATTCTACTTATTTTATTATAAAGAAAGCAAAGGCCAGACCATACTCCTTCATCCTTGCCCATTCACCCCACTCAAACTGCATTTCCATTTTTCATCTTTCTACTTTCATTACTACAATCACAGCAGTGACGGTGGCCACAATGGGGATGTGTCAGGAACTAGTTTGTATAATGTCACCTTAACCATAACCTAGAAATAATGGAGTTAAAGTTCACCAAGGTAATGAGAGATAGAGTTGGAATTACAGCTAGTCTCTCTGACTGCAAGTCTGGCCATGCAGACATTTCCTTAAATGAGAACTATCCACCCTAGCTGCCGCTTGGCCCCTTAGAGCTTGTCCTAATCTCCTCTATGTCCTCATTTTCATTTTTATTAATTTTAAGCACATTTAACTTTTTAAAATGAAGCACAAAGTATTATCTGTCTTAATCACATATTAACAAAGAATGACCTTAAATTCTTGACACACGATCTATATGCATGGACTCTAAAATAATTGATAATAATGTTCATCAACCTTCTAGTGATATGCATCTAATTAATTTATTTATATAACACCCTTCTCTATAAAAGATTTGAAGAAATGTAAGATGAAAGACATAAAACCATCGTATAGCATGTATCAAAACTAATCTCAGAAGAATAAGAAATATAAAACAATGAAGCTCCCCTCCAAAAAAAAAAAAACACCATGAAAGAAACTCTAAGCAAGTGCTTGATCTCTAGTTAGAAGAAATTACAAAGAATACACTAATACTTTCAACCATAAAATATAAAATATGGGGATAAAACAACATGAAATAAATTAAAGTATATTACATAAAAGGAAAATATTATCAGTTAACATAAGAGGTCAAAATTTGGGATTTTTATGAAAACTTTTAAGAAAGGGACTAGGAATTCCATTACACACCATGGAAATTTTGTCAGTATAAGACTATCCCTTCTACCTTAAACAACTATAACTGCATAAAAGATATAAAACAAGTGTTTTCAAACATCAAACAAAGGAAGCACAGGATCTGATGTCACACAGAAGGAAAAAAAAATAAGATGATCCCTAAGACTGGCTCAGCTTTTTGCCAGAAAGAACTTTCTAGAAAAGTATGTAGGACAAGGGGACCTAGGCAGAGGACAGTACCTTTCCTGAGACTGGAAGACAAAGATGAGAGTTGAGGAAGCAGAGGGAACTGGAACATACAAGCAGAGTACCAAGAGGAAGGAACTGAACAGAGAAAGTGTTGAAATCTTCACATGCGCCTCCTTGAATCTTTGAACACACAACTGTGCATCCTTGGAATAACACTCTGAGAAGCCAAAGGACAACTTCTGGGGCACCGTGACCTCACGAACCTGAGGAAGTTATTTGGGCTTTAAAGGCCTTGGACACATTCAAATTCTAACCTGTAAGGGTTGAGAGACCTGCTGAATACCTAAGGAATACAGTAGAGACTCCAGAAACACTATCTTTAAAATAGGCTAATTGAGCCCTAGGCTAAAAAGCTATATTAGACTCAACTAAAAGAAAAAAAAAAGCCTCAACAAGCCATAAGAATAAGATGTCCAAAACTTTCCTGAAATAATTGATTTTATTTAGAACAGAGTGTGGGGAAGTTCAACCTTTAAGAAACTCTCAAAAAGCATGAATATTTTGATGATAAGCAATTAACAGGAGATTGGAGACTCTGATAAAAGCAACAGCTAAATGATAGGTCAGATAATTTACCAGGAAGACCAGGGAAGAGACAGCACAGAAGAGACCTCCTGTAGTCAGATTATACATTAAAGCCTGGCCTCTTCTGCAAAGAGGCCCAAATTTAATTGGATCAGAATCGAAGCAATTTATGCTCCATGTCATTGTCCAGAACAAAAGTGCAATCAGTCAGAAATTAGTAAGGTCTAATAAATAAGTGAGTTAACAACACAGGCAGGCAGCTTACCAGAGAGATGAGAGAAAGAGAATCAAAAAGAGCCCTAGTAAATCCACTGTCACCAAGATAACTATGAGCTGGCCCGAGTCTGAATCCTCAGAGGAGCAACATCACAGACTACATAGAGCAAAGGAAACTGGCTCCACTAGAATTGTCCAGCCAAGGCACTATACAAATAAACAGGCAAACAAAAAATAGGAAGTCTTTAGGTATGGTGATAGTCAGTATTTGGTGTCACTACCATATATTGTCTAAATGTCTGCTTTTCCTCAAAGAAAAGAAATATGAGCTATACAAATAAATAGAATATTGTGACCCATGCACACATACAAAACTATTTAAAGCAGGCAATAGAAACTGCTGTGAAGCCAGGCATCGTGGTTCACACCTGTAATTCCAGTACTTGGGAGGCCGAGACAAGAGGATCACAGATTCAAGGACAGCCTCAGCAACTTAGCAAAACCCTCAGCAATTTAGTGAGACCCTGTTCCAAAATAAAAGATAAAAATATAGCCGGTGGTATAGCTCAGAGGTAGAATGACCTTGGGTACAATCCAAGAAAGAAAGAACAAACTGCTGTGAGAAGGCCTAGATACTGAATTTAATAAAGACTTCAAAGCAGCTACAATAAATATGTTTAAAGAACTAAAGAAAACCATGCTTAAAGAAGTAAAGGAGGGAGAGCCGGGCGTGGTGGCGCATGCTTGTAATCCCAGTACTTGGGAGGTGGAGACCGGAGGATCCGGGTTCGCAGCCAGCCTCAGCGCTCTCTCTCTCTCTCTCTCTCTCTCTCTCTCTCTCTCTCACTCTGTCTCTCTCTCTCTCTACCTAGTGAGACCCTCCGCAACTTCATGAGACCCGGTTTCAAAATAAAGTATAAAAAAATAGGGCCGGGGGTGTAGCGCGGAGGTAGAACGCCCCTGGGTTCAATCCCTGGTACCGCAAAAAAAAAAAAAAAAAAGAAGTAAAGGAGGGTATAGTGGCAACATCTCATCAAATAGAAGATATAAATAAAAATAGAAATAAATATTTTTAAAAAGAACTAAATGGAATTCTGGAGTGGAAAACTATAACTGTAACAAAAATTCGCTAGAGTGTCTCCAAAATTGATTTGAGCTGACAGAAGCAGCAACAAATTTGAAAACAGATCAATAGATACTATATAATCTGAAAAATGGGAAACATGAATAAAAATGAAGTCTCAGAGATATGAGGAACATAATTAAGGCCACTATTATATGTATAATTGGAGTACAGGAAGGAGAGAAAAAAAGAGTAGAACAAGAAACACCCTTGTGCCACATTATGGACCACAGATAGGACAGTGATCCATAAAATTACAATGGGAGTGAAAGCCCTATTGCCTGGTGTCATTGTTCCCTGCATAACATCCTAGCACAATGCAATACTCAGGTGTTTGTGGTGATAGTGGTATAAACATATCTCCTGTGCTGTTAGTTGTAGAAAAGTACAGCACATACAGTTGTATGCAGTACATCATTCCTGATAATAGATAAACAATAAATGATCATGTTACTGGTTAATGTATTTACTTTTCTATACTTCTTATTGTTAGAGTATACTCCTTTTACTTACTAAAAAAATAGTTGACTGTAAAACAGAATGTTTTGTTATGCAAGCAACAGCCTCATTATCTCCTTTTTAAGGAGTCAATTTGTATCAAAAAGCCACACCCAATGATTGACCTAAACCCATCTGGGATTGTGTGAGTACACTACCCTCTATGATGTTCACACAGTGATGAAATCCCCTAAGTACAAATTTCTCAGCAAGGAGCTTTGTCCATAAGTGATACATGACTATATACTTGAAGAAATGATGAAAATTTCCCAAATTGTATTCAAAACATTAGTCTACACATCTAAGCAGATCAACAAACTCTAAGATAAATACGAAAAGACACACATTCAGAAACATAATAGTAAAAATGTCCAAACTGGAAGACAAAGAGAAAACCAGGAAAGCAGCAAAGGAAAATAAAATGCCTCATTATGTGTAAGAAAATCCAAATGATAGCTGACATCTCACTAGAAGGATTTGCGCCAGAAGGTTGTAAGATGATAAATTTAAAGTGCTGAAAGAACAAAACTGCCAACCAATAATTTTATATCCAGGAAAACTAACATTCAAAAGTGAAAAAAAATCCCAAATAAAACTGAGAAAATTTGTTGCTAGCTAAATCATTTATAAGAACTATTAAAGAAAGTTCTTTGGTCTAAAAGCAAGTGACCACAAATGGAATTCTAATCTATAATAAAAACCAAAAGAAAGCATCATTTAAGGAAGTTATATAATTCTAAAAGACAGCATAAATACATATTGCATTTCCTTTTCCCTCTTAACATACTGAAAATGCAATTGTGTAAAACAACAGAAATATAATTGTATTGTGAGGTTTATAGCATGTATAAATATAATATATTTGATAACAGCTACACAGAGAAAGTAGGTGGGAGAAAAGCCACAATGGAGTAGGGAAATTACATTAAACATTTACTGAAATCCATAGGAACAAAAGAAAAACAAACAAAAATAGCTAATAAAAGTTAGTATAACAAAATTTACAAGAATATATCTCTTTTCTTTCTTCTCTTGGCTACATTATTATTTATTTATTTATTTATTTATTTATTTATTTATTTATTTAGGTTTTTATTTGTGTGTGTGTGATACTGGGGATTGAACCCAGAAGAATTCTACCTCTTAGCTATACTCCAGCCCTATTTTACTCTTTACTTTGAAACAGGGTCTCCCTAAATTGCAAAAGGCCTCACTAACTTGCTGAGGCTGGCTGTGAACCTGCAATCCTCCTGTCTCAGCCTCCCAAGTACTGGCATTATAAGTGTGCGGTAGCATGCCCAGCTTTCAGCTACTTTAAGAGACATAAAGTTGCATAGGGAAATAACTATAACAATGCATTTTTGGCTTGGTTTTATATACATATAAATACATGCACATATATATATATATATTTTTTTTTTTTTTTTTTTGCGGTACCAGGGATTGAATGCAGGGGCGTTCTACCTCCACGCTACACCCCTGGCCCTATTTTTTATACTTTATTTTGAAACTGGGTCTCACGAAGTTGTGGAGGCCTCACTAAATAGAGAGAGAGAGAGAGAGACAGGGAGAGAGAGAGAGATAGAGACAGCTGAGGCTGGCCATGAACCCGGATCCTGCGGTCTCCGCCTCCCAAGGTACTGGGATTACAAGCGTGCGCCACCACGCCCGGCATATATATATATATATATTGGCTAAAAAGGAACAAAGTGGGAATAAAGTCACAGAAGACTAACATTTCTGTATCTCATTGGAATTAAATTAGTATAAATCTGACATAGATTTTCATCAGATGCATACATTACATACATATGGTAAGCTCTAGGGTAGGGGTAACCACCAAAAAATAACTCAAAACATCTAGTAAAAACAATTATTAAAGTAATTGAAATGTTATACTAGGGGGCATTCGCTTAATACAAAAGAAAGCAGTAATTAGTAGAGATTTTAAAAAAGGAAACAAGACATAGCAAAAACCAAAAGTAAAATGGCAGACATAAATCTATTCCAACTATACAAATAACATTAAATCTGAACAGATTGAGCACCTAATCATGAGAGATTTTCAGTGCAGATTAAAAAAAAAGAAGCCAAAAGACAAATGACATCTTTTAAGTAATAAAGAAAAAATGTTCTATAACTCTTAGACAGTGAAAATAACCTTCATAAAATAATGCAAAATAAAGAATTTTTCAGACACACATAAACTGAGAGACTTTACCACCTGCAAATTGGCACCCTCTTAAAGAAAGACAGAGACTTGGTTCTAAACAAAGGAATACAAATTGCCAAACACGGTAAATATGTGGGTAAGGAAAATATGTTTTTACTTATTTCTACTTTTTATTATATATATATATATATATTTTGCAGTACTGGGGGTCGAACCCAGGTGCATTCTACCTCCGAGCTACACCCCCAGCCTTATTTTTTATTCTTTATTTTGAAACAGGGCTTCACTAAGTTGCAGAGAGACTCACTAAGTAGCTGAGGCTGGCCATGAACCTACGATTCTCCTGTCTCAGCCTCCCGGTACTGACTGGGATTACAAGCATGCACCATCACGCCCAGCTATTTTTATTTTTTAAAAAGTAATAATTTATTAAAATAAAATAGCATATTTTAGGGTTTACAATGTATAGATATAAAATGTATAACAGTAACAACATAGATGCCAGGCTTTTGGGCTGAGGAAACTGAAGTTTATTACTTTAAATATTTGAATGTAAACATGAACTAGACTAATATTATCTAAAATTTTTCTGTGATAAGTTAAAGATGCATATTGCAAACCTTAAAATAACCATTGAAAGCCATAAAACAAAGGGATATGATATAGGTAATACCCAGTAAAGTACATAAAATAAATAGTAAAAAAAAAAACTATTCATCTAAAAAGAAGGAAGGAAATGAGATCTAAAAAGATAACAAAGAACTGGTGGAACAAATAGAAAACAAATAGCAAGATGGTAGAATTAAACTCACAAAGAGACTTAATATAAGTCTTAATATAAGTTCCTTCCACTTTTGTTCAAAATACCCTGCAAAAAAATACAGAAACAATCCAATGAATAAATAACTCTTGCTACATTCATACAATTAGATACTATTCAGCAATAAAAGGAGATAAACTACATACCTATGTAGATGAACCTCAACAATATTATTTTGAGCTAAAGAACCTTGTCATAAACTCTATGGTTCCATTTGTATGAAATTCTAGGGCAAGAAAAACTATTGTGAAAGGTATCAGAACAGTGGTTGTCTCCAGGTGGGAGTCAGTAGGCAGCGGCATGAGGGACTTTTCTGGGATGATGAGAATGACCTATCTCTACAGTGATGGGATTAAACAAGTATATTCATTTCTCATAGCTTATTGAAAAGTACATATATGATCTACGTATTTCATTGTATGCAAATATTAAAGCTTTTTAAATAGGTGAAAATTAACATAAGAAAACATGCAAAGGGATAACACAAATGGAATTTAAAAATCGAATTATTAGTAATCTAAAGGGTGACTTTAAAAAAGAATTATTTTGCCCTAAAATAGACAACAAATTCAATGCTGGCAATGGGTCACAAAGCAAATATTTTCATACTATACTGGGCAGAAACTGAATAGTCTTAGCCTCTATGGAATGCCTTTGATCTTATTCTTCTACTTCCACGTATCAATTCAGAAGAAATAAATCAGAGAAGTAGACAGAGATCAATGTAAAAGAAATCCTCTGAAGTATTATTTATAATATGGTGACACTAGAAACAGTCTAAACGCTTAATAAATTCTAAGGGGAACAAATCAGAAAACACAATTATATATTCATATGACAAAACATGATGTACAAGAGAAAAATAGTCAACCTACAAGGGAATTAATATCAGTTTTTTCTCTAAATGATGGAATTATAGTTGAATTTGTACTTTTTATATATTTTTTAATTTTCTTAAATTTTTTCTCAAAGAACAAAAATAAATCCCTATTTAAAAGACACACACTAAGACTAATAAAAAGGGAGTCGGAGAGAACATACAAAAATATATGGCAAATATGCTTTTACAAAAAAAAGGAAAAGCATGTATAACTCTGAAATTCTTAGTCTGCAGGAAAGAAAGTGGAACTGTGGTATACTCTTTAACTGAAAGTAAAAAGAAAATTTGTTTCTAAGTAGAGATTAAATGTTTCTAGGACTTTACTTAATGTCTTCCTTCTTCTTTTTGGGCCTAACTTATTTCCTTTTCCCTCTTTCTTGCCTACTGATGTTGACCCTTTTGTTACAGGCAGGACCACCTTTATATTTTAAGTGACCTCTTTCTCCAACACCTTGGCAAACAGGTGCCAACTGACAGATTGGCCATCTGTCCTCCCTAGAATTTCTCAGAACATCCAATTAACAGATTGTCTCCACTGAATCATAACTTGCTTAAGAGCAGGCACTCCATTGACTTAACCCTTTTCATAAGATCTCCATTGTCTGACCCCCAAAGGCATCTACTAACCATCAATGTTCACTGAAAAATTTATCTATTCCAAGCAAGTTTCCATTAGAATTTCTCTAGGAAGTAAGTACTTCTGCCAACACCACAGTATTTGAAGAAAACAGAAAATATAGAACAAAATATAAGAACTCTTATAGGAAATCAATAATACTACTCTTAGGAATCAACATTGAAGCTGCTTAAATTTGCATTCATTAATTTCATTAATTTTTTAAGCAATTAATAAGATAATTCTCCATGTAGGACTGGAAGGAATACAAACATGAGAGAAAATAAAGGGAAACCAAATGCTCTTTTGTTTGACTTCAACCTCTGTTACTTACTAACTAAACAAATCGGGCACATCTCCTAAGCACTTAAGCCTTGGGTCCTCATCTGAAAAATGGGATAATAATGACTGTTTTATACAATTGAGGGGAGGAGTAAATAAAATAATGCTAGCAAAGCATTCAGCACCATGATGGGCATATAGCCAGGCACTAAACATTAACTTCCTAAATAGAATGATAATCATTTCATTTAGAAGCACACTTTCGCCGGGCGTGGTGGCGCACGCTTGTAATCCCAGTACTTTGGGAGGCGGAGACCAGAAGAACCGGGTTCGCGGCCAGCCTCAGCTCTCTCTCTCTCTCCCTGTCTCTCTCTCTCTCTCTCTCTACTTAATGAGGCCCTCCGCAACTTCGTGAGACCCGGTTTCAAAATAAAGTGTAAAAAATAGGGCCGGGGGCGTAGCGCGGAGGTAGAACGCCCCTGGGTTCAATCCCCGGTAACGCAAAAAAAAAAAAAAAAGAAGCACACATTCTAGCAAAAGATGTGAAATTTAGATAAGAACACCCAGCTATATAGGAGGTTGAGCCAGGAGGATAGTAAGCTTGAAGCCAGCCTGGGCCAAGTAGCAAGACCCTGTATGGGAAGGAAGGAAGGAAGGAAGGAAGGAAGGAAGGAAGGGAGGGAGGGAGGGAGGGAGGGAGGAAGGAAGAGAGGGAGGGAGACCATCTAAAGTAGAAAATAGTACATCAAGTTCTTTATTAATTTGGGAAAGAATATTTGTATCTTAGCATTTGGGGTGGACAGTAAACACCTAAAGTCATTCAACATGTTTTTATGGAACCCTGACTGTATCGGACAACATTATGGTTTCTGAGATACAGTGGCGATCAGACAGTCCTTATCTTCAGCAAAACCTGTATGGTACTGGAAGGTGTCAGATAATAAACATGTATACAAGCAAAATTTCAGAGGTTAAGCTGGGCATGACATTCACTTGCAATCTCAGTAGTTGGGAGGCTGAGACAGGAAGATCACAGGTCAAGGCCAGCCTCAGCAACTAAGCGAGACCCTGTTTCAAAATAAATTAAAAAGATGGAATCTCAGTGTAGTTTTGATTTGCATCTCCCTGATGTTGAACATTTTTTCATGTATTTACTGGAAATTTGTATTTCTTTTTTTGTGTGAAGTGTCTATTTAGTTCTATATCGTCCACTTCTTGATTGGGTTATTTGTTTCTTTTTTGTTTTTTATTAATGTGCTTTTATAGGTGCATTATAGTCTCACATCATAATGTAAATCATGTTGACAGCGGCATACGTGTACTCAGTATTTGGTGCCCCCCTGCCTCCCCATTTCTCCCCAATATAGAGTACTGAGGTTGACATTGGTATATTCATATACGTACACATAGTCAATGGTAGAATTTACATTAATGAACTTCAGTCTTCCCCTTCCCTTAGTCCACCTCCTTGGCTCCACTGAGGTCTCGCCTCCATTATCTGGAGTCCCTCTGGTATCCATATACTCCCTAGCTTGTGCATATTAGAGAAAACATATGCCCCTTCACTTTCTGTGACTGGCTAATCTCACTCTACATAATGTTCTCCGGGTCCCTCTATTTTCTTGCAAATGACATAATTTTGTTCTTCTTTATTGCTGAGTAGAATTCCATTGTGTGTATTTTCCATAATTTTGTTATACATATTTGTTTCTTTAGTGTTAAGTCTTTAAGTACTTTGTGTATTCTAGATATTAGTCCTCTATCAGAGGAATAGCTGGCAAAGAACTTCCCCCAGTCTGTAGGCTCTCTTTAGACTCTTGATGGTTTCCTTTGATGAACAAAAACTTTTTAGCTTAATGCCATCCCATGTATTAATTATTCTTTTAATTTCCTGAGCTTTGGGGGTCTTATTGAGGAAGTTTCTACCTCTATCTATAAGTTGGAATGTTGGACCTATGTCCTCCTCTAATAATTTCAAAGTCTCTGGTCTAACTTCCATGTCTTTAATCCATCTTGAGTTGATGCTTATGTAGGGTGAGAGTTTGGGATTTAATTCCATTTTTCTACAAATGGATAACCAGTTTTCCAACACCATTTGTTGAAATTGCTGTCTTTTCTCCAATATATGTGGTTAGCACCTTTGCCAAAAATCAATTGGCTATAAGTGTGTGGATTTGTTTCTATATCTTCTATTCCGTTCAGTTGGTCTATTTGTCTGTTTTTATGCCAATACCATGCTGTTTTTTATTACTATAGCTCTGTAGTATAATTTGAAGTCAGGTATTGTCATGTCTCCTGCATGGTGAAAGGAAACACTTCCATTGACATTACGCACATATGTGTGAATACCAATGCCAATCTCAATATCATATATGGGGAAGGGGAGAGTGGGAGGAACCTGAGGAAAGCTCACCAAGTGCTGTGCGCATGTATGTCACTATCATTATGACTACATTATGATGTGAGACTATAATATACCAATAAAACTATTAAAATTTTTAAAAATAAATAAATATAAAAAGGGTTGGATGTATAGTTCAGAGGTAGAAGGCCCCTGGGTTCAATTCCTAGTAGAAGAAAAAGAAAGAGAGAGAGAGAGAGAAAGAGAAAGAGAGAGAGAAAGAGAGATGAAAATCAGAGAGTAAAAAGTACTATAGAATGAAAAAGGGTTATATGCCAGAGAAACTAGAAGCTAGTCCATCAGTGTGCTCAAAAAAGCTTCTGCCTGCCCCGAGGTCCTGTGGATGAAACCCAGAGCCTCATGGTTGCAAGTACTCTACCACTCAGCTACATCTCCAGACCCAGAAAAGGCTCTTGTGAGGTGATATTTCAATTAAGACCTGAAATAAGAGGGCAGCCATCTTGGAGACATGTCAAGTAAAATGAGAGGCATTATCAGAAGTGATAACTCTGCCTGGAGCATGAAGCCCAACAGATCCAAACATCTCACCAAATTTATAGGAATTTCCTAGATTACCCAGAATCAGAGTAGAAATAAAATATTCATGACTAACGAAAACAGAGTAGACTAGAAATCAAGTAGTCTAATAGATTTGGCTGAATGATTCCCCTTCTCCCCTGCCCTTGTCCACCACAGGCAAGAAAACTGAGATCCTGTGAGCAAGTCCCTCATGGAGAGAATAGCCGTAGAGCTTGAAGCATATCACGTAGCCTTGCCATGTGACATAGTCACTGTTTGAGTCTTTAGGGCACTCAGATTTAGTTTATAAATCTAGGTTACCACAGTGATTTCTCCATCAAGCAAGAGGGAGACCAACCTGATATTAATAAAGCTATTTTACAAGCAAGCAAGTATTCTTTTTCATTGTTGTACACTGACAAATATGGGTGATAATTTTTTTCTCTCCAGTTAAGCTCGCTGCATTAGAGAATTTTAAAGAGCCCTTTGGTGACCGAGTGAAGCAGTTTTGTTCCCGGCTGAACTGGCAGATCCCTTCTTTACACAACAATGGCCTACGCTTCTATCCTAAGGGGGCATTTTCAATTTCACTTAAAGGTTAGCAGAGGATCTAATAGCATCATGGAGGCAAGGCAGGAAATCGGGAGAAATTGCCTGCTTAGCAAAGAGGGAGGAACACCAGTCCCTGAGGACACAGGGGCACTGGCACAGCAGTCTGAGGAGTAAATATATGGTTGTTTCTCCATATCCACAGGGGACTGGTTTCAGGACCTACTCCCTCCCCACCAGCCCAAGATACCAAAACCCAAGGATGTTCGAGTCCCTTATAACAAATGCAGCATCCACAGATAAGTAGGGCTGACTGTATGTTTTTGTTAATCTTCCAAAGCAAGCAGGAGGCAGACATGCATGGCTTGACCTTGAGAAACTCCCTGATCTTCTGGTTTCATGGAACCAGGCTTAGCTAGTAGGTTATGAAATCAATGTATTAGATCGCAGTCAATACTCCTACAAAAATGAAACAAAACAGACTGCACTAAAAATACAGTGGAATAAAATAGAGTATTTCAGAGTATATCATGGAATGACATTTTTTATGATGTGTGTATAGGTGTGTATACTTGTGTACTGAGTTACAGTGTAAAATGTATTTCTTATTGTTAGAGTCACAATATTGTAAAATCTATTCCTGGTAGGGAACATCCTATGTTGAAGAGGACAACTGGGCGTATGCCCTCAAATCCCAAGGCATATACCTACTAACTTACAAACTTGGAATCCCAGAGCATTTGAGCCAAAGGCATTCATGGATGCCACCTAACCTTGTCATTGCACAGACGGTGAAATGAACTAAACAACTGCAATTACTTTCCCGAGGTGATGAGGGACTCAAGACATGAACCATGTTCTCTAAAGTCACAATCCAGTGCTCTTTACACTACACCAGAGTCAAAGTTGTAGTTGAACATATGAATGGGGTTCTTCAGTTGTCTACGCATTTTCCTATCATCACTGCAAAAAATAAGGGAGCTGTCTTAGACTCTGGGAGCACAGAATTGATTATGCCATAGGATCAACCTTGCCCATACATCCCCCAGAAAGCAATTATCGCTGACTTACTTGGAATCCATCTGTTTCTTTCAATCTCTCTGTTTTTTTTTTTCCCAGAGATCACCTCCAGGTGACCTCCCAGGGTTTGATGCTTAGAAACAATATGGTATAAGAGAGAAGAGCTCAGATGCCGGTTACAAAGACCTGGATTCAAGTCCTCTGAACTCTAAGCCCTGCAAGGGTGCAGCCAAGTCCATGTCCGTCTACTTCACTGCTCCCTCTTCAATAGCGTACACCACCTGGAGGCCTCTGTAGGTTCCAACTGCATGTTTGTTGCAAGGAAGAAGGAAAAGAAATGATTCCTAGGTCTGCCAGTTTTCAACTATATGGCCTGGCCAAGTGACTTCACATCAGAGTATATCACGTAAGTAATAACATTTTTTTCTGATGTGTGCATACATGTGTATGTGCAGGTGTATTGAGTTACAGTATAAAATGCATTTCTTACTGTTAAAGTCACAAAATTATAAAATATACTCTTGTATGGAACATTTTACAAGTCTCCTATAAGCCTCCGCTTTCTCATCTATAAAATGGAAATGAAAGAAATACTGTTATTTAGAAGTTCAAGTAAGAGAATACGGATCCAGAATTTATCAGTTTCCAGCACATGGTATGAACATCAGTAAATATCTCTCCTACTCTGAGCCAGTGATCTTTTACTTTTAATTCAGTAGAAAAACTCTTTTTTAAAAAGATAAAATTTACAGTATATATGAGATAAAAGAAAAACTCATCCGGAGTGCTGCTGGTTGGCCTCCTCCCAACTATGGCCCTTGAATCACCTTTGTGGAATCTCAGGGTTGATCAGAATTCTGCATGAAAATCTGAAAATCGCTCCCCTGGGCCATGACCTTTCCCTCTTCCTGGCAGGATTACTGCTGAGGCTGAGATGGATTGCTGATGCTGGGTAGGAAATGAAGCCCCGCAATGAGCACCTGTCAGAGTCAGGCAATTACAAATCTCCCAGGAGCCAGCATCCCATTGCTCATGGATGGTGCCTACCGTGCATTTTCAGAGCTGGGGAATTTCAGAGTTGCAGAAAACATCACGCCCTGCGAAGGGAGACAATGACGAAGAAAGAGCTCTAAAACAAACCCTAGAACCTGCGGAAGCTAATGTCAGAGTCATGTGCAATTCTACTAAATTTCTGGAATTTATTGATTGCCCCACATCTAACAGCTTCCTCCAGGCACACATTTGCATATGGAAATGTGCAATGCTTTTTATTCATTCTCCTTTCTTTCTTAATGTTAAATTAACTGGGCCAATAAACCGCAGGAAGTATTACTTGAAATCTGACTTCAATCACTATTAACATAAAATATTTAAGTGTGCATGGAAAGCATATTTCAGGGGGCTTGTCCTGGAGAGAAGCCAGTAAATGGAGAGGGAGACTTGCCTTTCAGGTAAGGGAAGGCTTCTAATGCTGCTCTCTATCAGGCAATAGGACCAAACAGGAGCAAACGTGGGACTTTCCACTCTGATCGAAAAAGGCAGAGATTCTGAGAGCAATTAAGAGCCTCTGACTCAATGAGATAAACTGCAATTTGAGGCAATCACTTTGATATAACTTTTCCATCTGTCACAACGGAATCTCACTATCTACTTCTTAGGGATGTTGTGAGGACAAGATAATGCTATAAGAAAATATGAGTCCCTAGCTAACACAGCATCCTAT
The DNA here is from genome assembly GCA_004027185.1 of Glis glis. NCBI lineage: Eukaryota > Metazoa > Chordata > Mammalia > Rodentia > Gliridae > Glis > Glis glis. The sequence continues at coordinate 2,547 of PVJS01006162.1, read as the reverse complement.
TCACACCAAGTACTTTCAGTATTTATTGTGATACTTCTGCACTCTCAATTGAACCTGTTAGTTCCTCTTAGACTATCAGGGTGATGTAAATGCACACGTATTAAAACAGATACTAAGTGTTAAATATTTTAATGAAAGATAAAGGCTTCTGCCTCTTCTGGTCTCCAGAGCAGTTTCCTGAAAAGTTTAGCATTAGATTTTCTGAGGATGAACAAAACTAATTGCTAGAATTTCTATAAATTATGCCAATGATACAGGTTCATATTCATATGCACTTGCTTTGAACAGGACCTGAGTCAGTGTTTTGACTGTTACCAGCAGGAAGCGAGGAAGGAAGGGTAAACCATCCCACTGACACTTGGCAGTGGGCTCTGGCAGGAGCAGGGGTATCTGAAGTGGTTTAGCAGATATGAAGTCCAGTGATTTACTGGACAGCATCTTTGGGGGACTCTTGAGGTATAGCCCAAGCTCCCCTAGCCACACCCATCAGTCTTCATACTCCTGCATTTTATTCTACTTCCTGCTGAATCTTATAAACCAGCCCCCCAAAAAGACACAATCCCAGCTCTCATGGGGCTTGCAGTCAAAAGTAGGTCATAAGATTAACAAATTCAACAGTTATTAGTGTTTTGAACAAGCTGAGCCTTCCAAATTACCTACATTAATTAAATACAGTAAAAATTGTTGAAACCTCACTTAGTAGAATAACTAGGATTCAAAGTTAAATGAGGCTCTACTTTAAAGAATCTTCAAATTTAATGAGTCATATTAACACACATACAAATAATAATGAAAGAATAAGTAATACAATGTTCTACATTTATTGCAAGCGTTACCTAATTTAAACAAAAAAAATTAAACACAGCCATATAAAGTAATTCCATTTTACAGATGAATAAACTGAGGCACAAAGACACTAGTCATTTGCCATGGTCAGTCATATAGCTCATATGGGCTAGGGCCAAGATTTAAGCCTATGCAGTCTGATTTCAAGGCAAGAGCTCTTAACTCCGGGCAGAAACAAAATATAGAAGCAACACAAAGGGAAGAAATAGTAACTTTAATTAGGAACATTATTCTATCACTATTACTGTATTTATTTGACAAATACCCATTGAATGCCTACCATGTATTGGATGTCGGGCATGGAAAGGTGAATTAGATGCATTCTGCTTTGGGGTTCACACACTACTGAAGGAGATGAATACAGAATTGAATAGTAAACTTATGATATTAAAAACAGAGTTTATCAAGAGGACAACTTCTTTCCTAGAAAAAGGAGCGCATGAATGGGTAATGAAGGATGGAGAAGACATGTATGAACTGATGGGGCCATAATCACCTGTCTCAAAGAAGCCACAAAGGTAGAAACTTCAAAAAGTCCATGAAATGATTTTCTGGGAGGAAAGAAACCATTCTGTGCCCTTCAAATATACAAGTTCTATATATTTTTGGAAGAACTGTCCATGGAAGAACTGTCCATGATCCCTTCCTAAAGTATTGCTTCCCTGACCCCAAAGAGCAGGTGGTGCCCACTAGATTAAGAATGTGGATTTCTCACTGTCCTACTTCTCTGTACCAATATCAAGTTTGACATGATTTATATTTCCCCTAATTTTTATAAGAAACTCTTCCTACAATACAAGAGAAAGAACATCTGTGCTATAGAAACCAGCCAAGGTTGGAAAGGCAAATTAATATCCTTATAAGCAACAGAGGGTAACAAGAACTTTGGAGTTTTAAATCTCTTATAATTGGCATATACCCCTATGAATCTTCTATTATTACTAATTATCTGCTGGAAATAATAGCATTAATTTTAAAGTATGTAGAGTCCCTTTATCCTACCCCATCAGAAATAAATGTTTTAAAATTCAAGCAACATTTGCAATTTCCCTTTCAAGATATGGAGAATTTAACTTGAATGTTTAGAAAATAATGAATTCCAGGGAGGTTTATAATTAAATAATCTAATCTTTTGGCTGTATAATTTAGTAAGCAGATGTCCAGAGACACTAAGTTCAGGTTCAGAACTCCTTTTTGAAATTACTTAACCCCAGGAACAGTGAAAGTAAACCTTGCATTCACAATATTAAGGCCTTTACTCTTCAACATCTATTTTTGTTTTCTTGGTTTGACATTTCTTCCCTTTCCTACTCCTAACTCCCCATAGTCATATTTACTTATATGTTACCAAATGCCCCAAGGGAATGTCTAATTCCCTGAGGGAAATATGAAGTATCCCCCATGACCACCAGAAGAGTGTCTTCTGCCTAGAGCCTTAGTGTGGGAAACAGAGAGACTCTAAGGCATAAAGTCCCACCAATCTATGGTGGTGATGTAAATTACACCAGTCTGAAAAGTAAAAAACATTTTGGCAGCCGGATGTGGTGGCGCACGCTTGTAATCCCAGTACTTTGGGAGGCGGAGACCGGAGGATCCGGGTTCGCGGCCAGCCTCAGCTCTCTCGTTCTCTCTCTCCATCTCTCTCTCTCTCTCTCTCTCTCTCTCTCTCTCTCCTTAGTGAGGCCCTCCACAACTTTGTGA
>PVJS01006161.1:0-61080 GCA_004027185.1 Glis glis | reverse complement strand
AGAGAGAGAGAGAGAGAGAGAGAGAGAGACAGGGAGAGAGCTGAGGCTGGCTGCGAACCCGGATCCTCTGGTCTCTGCCTCCCAAAGTACTGGGATTACAAGCGTGCGCCACCACGCCCGGCTTGACCTACACTTTCTGGAGAATTGATGCCTTTTCATGATCGTTTGCTGGAAATTCCTGGTCCACTTTTACAGGATCCCATTTGACAGATGGAGAAAGCATGACCCAGAGGGGCTTGCCCAGAGCCACATGGGGACTGTGCAGTTAGAGCTGTGACTAGAACCCAGGCATTCCAACCTCAGGATGCTCTGCTCCAGCCCCCTCCCGATGCCAGGTGCAGCGTGGTGTACATCTGTGGGTTCTCCAGTGGGGGTAGCATTGAATGGGCGAGGCTGCTACCCGCAGCCCCATCATGCCCTGGGATAAGCAGGTGCTCTTTCTGCCGTGCAGCAGGCATGGGCTGTCTGTCCCATGCAGGCAACAGAGGCCACACCAGGGACAGTGTTGTTCAAACTGTGCACACACCACTCATAGTGTGTCAAATGGTTTGGTGTTTCCTGATTTGAATAGAACTTAGAAAGCTAAGTTATTTCCAGAACTCTCTTTCTACCCTTCTGATTAGTGAAGGAGAGTCTTGGTATTGTGTTGGAATGTCTGAAACCAATATGAACCCATCCCTCTTTTAATAGAGAGAGACCCCGCCTTGGGCTTGAAGTCAGCATTTCTGTGTTCTTGTGTGTGTGTGTGTGTGTGTGTGTGTGTGGTACTGGGGATTGAACCCAGGGGCATTCTACCTCCGAGCTACATCTCCAGCCCTATATTTTTTTATTCTTTATTTTGAAACAGGGTCTCACTAAGTAGCTGAGGCTGGCTGCGAACCCAGATCTCAGCCTCCCAAGTACTGGGATTACAAGTACTGGGATTACAAGTACAGGGTCTCAGCCTCCCCAGTACTGGGATTACAAGCGTGCGCCACCATGTCCGGCTTCTGTGTTCTTTGATTATTTTTAATTTTATTTTTCAATAAGTATAGATTCACAGCAAGTTGCAAACCCAGTTTCCCCCGGTGAGAACATCTTACATAACTATAGCATACTAGCGAAGCCAGGAAACTGACATTGGGTTGTGTGTAGTTTTATGCCGCTTTACTAGGTGTAGATTCTTGTAAGCACTGCTGCAAGCAGGACCTGCCTAGCCTTTTTAGCAACACTGTTTTGTTTTCCTCTTGTTAATTCTTACTGTTACATTCTCTTCATGCAATTAAAGTTATTCTGCTCTTTACAGTAATGATATAACGTGTCCCTCTCAAATACATTTACTTAAGCTAAAAAGAAACAAGATACAGTGATTAGGGGGATTTTAAAAGTAAATCATGATCTAGATAATACTTGGATCTTCCAAAACTTTTGAAAGTGCCATGAAAACAGCAACGGGGATGGAGTGCTTACTCAGTCCCAGCCATGGTTTTAGGTCCTTTGTATATATTACTTCACTGACTCCTCCCAGCAAGTCTTCCTGCAGTTATCCCCTCTCTACTACCAGGAATGTGAGACTTTTAAAGTTTAAAAGCATTGATCCAGGCCTTTTTTCTATTCTCTCTCTCTCTCATCCATAGTTTACAAACATATGGGTTTGTTGTACTCTTGATTTAGCAACATGTTAAAAATGCAGATCTGACTAAAAAAATCCCAAACAAAGCTCCAGGGTTGTCATTTAAGGGCTCAAAGTGATGGTAAAGTCAGGGTGTCCAGACTCCATTGTTTGGCCTCTCAAACTCTGGACAAAGGGAGGGGTTGCCATGTCCTGGAAAGCGGGCAGGCTAAGGACCTTGACCTGGAGCCCTGTGTCCAGGGTCTCCCCAGGATCTGCTCTCTACCTTTTGAAAGGTTGGGGTGCTACCTAATCACAGAGTGTGGGGGCTGGAAGGAGCCATCGATGCTCTTCTCATTGACAGAGGAACATACAGTGGCCAGAAAGGAGAACAGAAGGGCCCAAGGTCACTCTCCAAGCGAGGGCAGAGGCAGCCCCTCGTCTCGTGGAGGCAAGACAGCCCCACCTGTCTTGGCTCTAGGCCAGATTTCTGCAAATGTCCACGGGGTGAGCAAAGGAATAATCTCAGTGTCTGACCTGCCTCTCACTCCCCGCCAGTGCCCTGCTTCTTCCTAAAGTGGTACATGTAGAATATTAGCAGGGGCTTTTCACAGATGAACATCCTTGGGCCACCTTCAGAGATTCTGGATCCTAGGAGGTCTGGAAAGGAACTTGGGACTTTGAATTTTACGCAGTATTTCCCCTCTTTCCAGCCCACCTGTGCTCCTGTGTGCACCCCAGAGTGCTGCCAATGCAGAGTCCTGGGACGGCATTTTGATCCTTTGCTTACGCTGTAGCTTCCTCTCCCACCCCGGCTGCACAGCGCTCCCTGGCTAGAGTCCTGGCATTGCTCAGAAACCTGTGGGCCCTGCCTCTCCCTTGGGACCATTTTCGGGGTGGGGTGGGGCTGGCTCCCACAGCTGCTCACCCCCAGCACCCACCCGTCTTAGCCTGGGAGAGCTGATGAGTGTCCATTACCACAGCAGGCCCCATAAAAAGGATTATGGGGTGTTGCTGAGTTTACAAGCCTATTCTTGTAAAGCTGCCAGACTTGGGGTGGCCACAGACCCTCTGGAAAAAAGGACGGGAAAGAATGTTCCCTCTGCCCAGTGCCACATAACCCTCACTTTCATGGGAGCCATCGTGGCTGACTGAGAGAGCACTGGACTGTGTAGAAGACCCGGACCAAGGGGAGAGCCTGTGGCTCACAGCCTCCCGAGTGTCGATGTTCCCATCTGTGGGGTGGGCCTCCATGCACCTCCTGGAGGTGGTCACAGGGGTGACTGGAACTGAATCTTCAATGCTGCAAAACTGTCGAGGTGTCCCCATCAGAAAATAGGACTTTAAGAGGGAGGGGCGTCCACCTGCCTGCAGGGAGATAAGACTGTCTCTGGCCAAGTTGGGGAAGGGGGAGGTGCACCGGCCTTCTCTCTCCATCACCTGTCGGTCTCCTGTAGCTAAAAGATGTGGCCTCCTAGGCAGAGGGCAGCAGGGGAGGACAGAGATCCAGGAGCAGCTCCAAGAGATCCCCGGGCCTTCTTGGCACCCAGCCAGGCTGGCTTCCTGGTCGCCCTTGCACATTTTGGGGCCTGGTTTGTGTCTGGTGAGAAACCCCAGGCTAGCACGGGCTGCTGCAGGCCCTGTCCCTGGGCCAGGCCGGGGCCCCAGGAGCAGCACCCCGCTTGACACTTGATCTTCGGGGCTCTTTCCCTTGTCGGCCTCCAAACCTGGATTGTCTGTGTCAGGTCCTTCCAAAGTGATCAAACACAGAGCCCCAAGCCCTGGGGAGTCTGGGAAATGTGAAGCCCCTGGGTGTTTCTCATAGCGCTTCCCCCATCCCTAGACCTGGCAGCCGCAGAGGGGGAGGGAGGTCGCTGCTCCGCAGAGTTCTGTGAACATTGCCAGCGCACGCGCCCATGCGGGGGTTTGAATCTTGTTGGCAAAAGATCAGAGAAGCCGTCTGCTTAGTGGTGCCTTCGAGGCGGAGGCAGCAGGGACCTGAGCCTCGGGATGGGGCGCAGCCGGGGACTTGGTGACTGGGGCCCAGGTCACCTGGCTCCTGACACTAATGAGGACAATCAATAGCAATGAACAGGCACCACGCTGACCCTGCACGGAGCGCTCTGCTTCAATTCTCCCGCCTGCCATCAGGGATTATCTCTCTCTCTCTCTCTCTCTCTCTCTCTCTCTCTCTCTCTCTCTCCCTCTTTTTTCTTTTCTTTTCTTTTCTTTTTTTTTTTACAGAGGAGGAAACTGAGGCTCAGGCATGCTGACTGGGCAGATGGCTTGGACCTAGAACAGAGGGGATTTTAGGAAAATTCTCCCACTCTCTGGTGGAGAAGCACACCATGAGTAGGGGCAGGAGGAGGGAGGAAATCAATCACTCTTCCTTGTTTTTTTGCCCACCTTCTCCTTCCTTCCTTCTTTCCTTCCTTCCTTTTTTCTATTTTTTTTTCTTTTTGCAGTACTGGGGATTGAACACAGGGGGTTCTACCTCTGAGCTATACCCCAGCCCTTTTTATTTAGAAACAGGGTCTCTCTAAGTTACTGAGCCTGGCCTTGAACCTGTGACCCTCCTGTCTCATCTTCCCACATCCTGGGATTACAGGTATGTGCCACCACACCCAGCGGCCAATTTCTGTTTCTAGTATGTGTAGCCCCATCTGCCCAGCCCCAAAGCTTCTGCCCACTCCCACCCACCCCCACACAGGACTTCCATGGCCTGACTTGGGCAAGACCAATTATATGCAAAGTTTTTTATAGGGACTAACAGCTGGATGCAGTGGTACATGCCTGTAATCCCAGTACTTGGGAGGCTGAGACAGGAGGATTGAAGATTCGAGGCCAGTGCATGGTAACTTAGGGAAACCCTATTTCAAAATGAAAAATAAAAAGGGCTGGGGGTGTAGTTTAGTGGTAGAATGTCCCTGGGTTCAATCCCCAGTACCACAAAAAAGGTGGGGATGAACCAATTCATTTTAGGAAACATAAACTTAAATAATCTCACTCAAGTACAGGCTTTGGCTCAAATATATTGCTTTGTGTGCCCTTGAGTAAGTGATGTCAACAGTCTGAGAGCATTGAGGTCCCTCTGCAAAACGGGGATAAGAGTGGCTCCTATCTCAGCTGGGCGTGGTGGTGCACATCTGGAGTCTGAGACAGGAGGATCACAGATTAGAGGCCAGCCTGAACAATTTAGTGAGACCCTGTTTCAAAATAAAAAATAAAAAGGGTTGGGGGTGTAGGTCAGAGGTAGCATGCCCCTGGGTTCAATCCCCAGCACCACACACACACAAAAAGGAAGATGAGAAAGAGCGGCCTCTACCTCTCAGAGCCGCCCTGTGGGAGCCCAGTGCTTGGCACGCAGTCAGGGCTCAGTAACAGTGAGCTGTTGTCAGTGGGAATGAGGGAGGGTCAGTCAGGGTGCAGAGTGGGTAAACCGAGGTACCAGAGGCATCTGTGGGGCACAACATCAGGAGGGTCCCAGAGTGACATAGCCATGAAGTCTCGCTGCTGTGACCATTTCCCAACGCTGGGTGGCCTGAGTAGTGGGGGCTGGGGCTCAGTACCCCTCTTCAGAAGGGGGCTGTGAGGAGGAGCTCGGGCCCAAGTTGTGACAACGGGGGCTTGCTTCTTCTCTTCCTTCTCCCTGCACTGTTGTCTGCACCTCCCTCGGGGACAGCTCAGTGGCAGTCTCTTCTTTCCAGGTGCCACGAGTTGGTGGGGCTGAAGCTCTCAGAAGGTCGCGTGTTGCCCAGGGTGGGCCAGGGCTGAGGAGGAGGCGGTGACGTGCCCGGCTTAGGTCCCTTGTCCTCGGCAGGGTGCCTGCCGGAGCCGGCGCACACAGATTCATAAGACCTGCTGTTTATATTTTCAGGAATTTCACATGCCGGTTGCTAAACACAGCCATTATTAAAAATTAAATTATATGAACCTGCTGCAATTAGATAAATCACGTAAGGAATGGAAGAATCTACTCCCTGCTCATGGTTTCCTCTGCCCATGGGTTAGGCATGTGGGGGTGTCTGCTAGAAGACGCACTGGACAGCAGTAGCGTTGGGCGGACCGTACCCCTCTCCCCAAATCCACCATCACCAGTGTCATCTCGTCAGCTTGGAACCTGCCCGCGGAGGCAGCGCCTGCATGACCGGAATCAGCAAGCGCTGCGGGTCAGGTCTGCCCCTTCCAGAGCTGGCTGTTGGGCACCACTGTCCCCTGGGACTGGCCAGAGCCCTGCCGACAGACAGCAGGGTTCAAGGTTGCGCTTCCCTGGAAGGATTAACTTCCATCCCCAGACCTCCAAGATCTGTTCTAGAACAGCTGGGGAGTCTCCGGAATTGATCTGACCCATTGTTCCCCTTCTAGTCCGTGGGCTCCACCCCCCATTGTCCACGACCCTGCCAGCTCCTCAGAGGCTCCTCCGAGATGGAGCCGGAGGGACCTCGAGGTCAGAGCCTTGGCCGGCAGCCCACGTGCTGGTGGCTTCTATTGTGAGCGCCCCAGGATCCGGGGGCTTCCTTGTGCCTGGGCCTCAGAACCCACTGGGGAGTGGCCTGTTTATGGTAAATGATGCCTGTTCACTTTGATTCCTAGTTCAGACCCCCGGGGCCACAACTGTGTCCCCATAAATTAAAGGCTGCTTGTGTTTGGGGGGGATTAAGCAACCCTGTGAAGGCCTGGGAACGCTCGGACCTTCAGCGAGAGCAGCCATCTGGGCCTCCCAGATGCAGCCGTGGGGTGTGTCTGTGTCCACGCCGAGGCTGTCCCCTGGCTCTGTCACAGGATTCTGAGGACCAGGTGACAGCACGTCTGCTCTAGAGCCACACTGTTGAGAAAGGAAAAACTTTCCAAGTTCCACCGCTGTCGGCCGTTCGCCTTGCACGCTGAGGCTTCCACTGCACTGTCCCACCTGCCCGGAAGGTGCCCCGTATGCACCCACAGCCGAGGGACAGCCCCGATCTTTATCCTCCCAGGGCCACCTCAGATGGCACCAGCCCAGGTGTAAGAGGGACAGCATTCAGTGTGGGCCACCTTCAGAGCTCACAGACTGCTCCCCGTGCCTCTTTAGAGTTTTAACTCGACAAATCTGTAGGAAGCCCCGCTCTTCGTCGTGTCCTAGGCCCAGGGGGTTGGGCATGAATAGCTCAAAGCCCTTGGTGTGGTGGAGCTTATACTTTGGGGAGGTGTTTGAGACAGGCAAGGCCCAAAGCAGCAGCATCCCATTTTACAGATCAGCAAACCGAGGCTCAGAGAAGGCAAGCAACTCGTGGGTAGGTCTACTGAGCTGGTGAGATATTGCATACATGAAGTAACGTCCACACATCTAAAGTGGGCAGCTCAATGCATTTTCATGATGTGTCCGTGGATGGATGCACCCTTCAGATAAAAACAGAATAGTCCCTGCACCTCAGAAGGTTCTCTTCTGCCCCCTCTTGTCAATATTGTTCCCAAGGCAACCATCAACTATGACACTTAAAATATATCTAATTAGCTGGGTGTAGTGTCTCATACCTGTGATCCCAGTACTTGGGAGGCTGAAACAGGAGGATCCCAGGTTCAAGACCAGCTTCAGCAACCTAGTGAGACTTTGTTTCAAAACAAAAAAGTTTAAAAAGTGCTGTAGGTATAGCTTTGAGGTAGAATGCCTCTGGCTTTAATCCCCAGCACTACCAAATATGCATAGATATTTAAGTGTGTGGATGGATAGATGAACAGATAGGTGATTGATAGACTCACTCCCATTTTTCAGATTGAGAAGCTGAGGCTCTCTGGCACTGAGGACTATGAAGGTGCCCCTTGTTGAGGTCCCTAGGGGTGTTGCCAGAAGGTGGATGGCTGGAGGGAACCATCAGACCCTTCCACCTTGGGTCAACACGCTCCAGGTGCCTGCTCTGGGTGAGGACATGCCCACCGTGGCCTCCTGAGGGTCATCCTCCGAGCTCTCCCGAGGCCACCATCCCAGGCAGTGTTGTGAGGCAGGGCCACTCCGTGAGATGACCCCCACCCAGGCTCTGAAGGACCCACCTCCCCTGCTTCCCATCAGCCCTTCAGCATCCATAAAACCTTAAGAAAATGGGCCGAGTATTAGGTAATGACTGTCCAATTTACTCTGACAGCAAGAACCAGAGAGAGGAAATTGACATCGGTGATTTTACTTAGGCCCTGACAACTTTAATTAATACTCCTTTCCTGGGGAGCAGGGAGGGGTGCTCTGATGACTGTGCTGAGCTCAGGGGGAGGCTTCGTGTGCTGTGTGTGCAGGGAGCCCTGGGGGTGGGGTGACCAACATGGCTCCCCACTAAACCGGGAGCTCATCCTGGGCTCCTCCAGGCCCCTCGCCAGCCAAGGCCAGCCTCTGGGCCCTCCCTGGCTTCTCCAAGGAAGCAGAGGAAAACAGAAATCCTCTACCCACTTCTCAGACAGGAACACTGAGGCCTGAAGAGACTCCCCTCGGGGCAAAACCCACTGTGAGTCACCCCGAAGTACACCTCCGCAGCAAGGACAGAATGACCTCTTAGTGGCCCTCCGTGGGCCCAAGGAGGGGCCATGCAGTTTGGACAATTTGAAACCAAAGTCCCAAGACACCACCCTGGGGCTTCTGCTCAGAGAGTACCTGACCTTCCAGAGTGGCTGTTACAAGGAAGGGACCCGGGCCAGGAGGACAAAGCTCTCGCTGGACAGCACCACCAACCATGGGGTCTTGAGCAGGCAGAAGGTTCTGGAACCTGGCCAGGGATGATAACATCAATCCTAACTGTAACAGCCAACATGTGTGAGCGTCTGCCATGCGTGAGCCCTCTCCCTGTGTGGGAGCACTGCCACGCTCGGCTTCCTCCCTCACCTCTATGAAGGTCGCGCCTGATGACCTCTTTTCTCAGCTGGTAAATGGAGGGGCTGTCTCCTCAGCTGTCTCCCCAGCTGCCGGTTCTGCCACGGGCCCGAGGGCAGTGTCCTAGCCCGCCCGGCTGCCCTGGGCCTGGCTCATCCACTCCTGCTCTGGCCCACAGAACTGCGGGGACCCCAGCCCAGTGGCACAAAGGCACCCACACGCTCTGACCTGTCTGAGCTGCTCCGGCACCCCGCTTCCCGGCTCCCTGCACACAGGACTCTGTCAGGCACCGCGCTGCCTGACAGGAGGCAAAGGGGCCGGGAAGCCCTGTAGACCTGTGGGCTACTGGGAAAATCCGAGGGTTGTGACATCCTCCAGCTGTGGGCGTCTGCAGGGAGGCCCAGGACAGAGCCCTCTGCCTGCCCACTCTCCTGCCAGGCCATATTCTCTCACGACCGAGTCCCGGGCTTGGGACAATTCCAAGGGAGGAGAAAATACTGGATGTGGCACCATCAGCGGAAGGCCTGCCTGCTGCCCACGCCCTCGCCTCACTGGGCCCTCAGTGTCCCCATGAGATGGGGACATTCACACCCTGCGTGGGGACGTCTTGCACCTCCCACGAAGGTGCTTTGTATACCCTCCGGCCATTCCTGATCAGCTCCACTACCAATATTCCTATCGAGGATGTTAACTGCAGAAGTTCCTTGCAGCGAAAGGAGGCCAGCAGCCCCGGGTGTTCGGAGGCCAGCGGTGAGGCACAGTCTGGGGTTCCTGAGGTTCCAGCCCGTTTCCTCATCTCTAAAATGGGTTTAATAGTCCCTCTCTCATAGGATGATTCTGATTCAATGAGATAATCCATGCAATCATTTTGAATAAAATAATGCATTTCAATGAAGTAGTAGAATCCGTGTGGTGCCTGGAACATTGCTGCGGTCTGCAACCAGCACTACCTTTCTGCACAGGTTGGCTTCATCTCCGACCATCCTTGTTTTGTAGATGAAGAAATGGAAGCTCAGAAGGCCCAGTGGCTCGCTCCAGCTCACACAGCTGCTGAATGGCAGAACCAGGATTTGCACCCTGGCCCAGGCCGCCCTGCCTCCGGGAGCTGGAGATAGTTGGAAGGGGGCTTCTTCCATGGAGGTAGAAAGAAGTTGAGGACTTGGCTTTTTGCCTGTGGCCCCAGCCTGGGGCTTCCTCCCTTCTTACGGGGTCCTGGCTTCCTGCAAAGGGGGCCAGCGTCAACCCCGGGCCACATGAAAGGTGCCGTGCTGGCTGGGGTCCGCGTCCCACTCAGGGATGCCTTCCCACAGAAATGTGTCAAAAACTCAGTTTGATCCATCAACTCTGTGTGTTCCCACAGCCAGCTCGCGCCTCCCTCCTCCTGGGCTCCCGTCTGCGGCCTCCCAGTGGCTCGGGAGGTGGGAACGCCGCTTGGAGATTTTCCATGGATTCATTTCCAGCAGACAGAGGCCGGCCTCCCCCACCTCACACAGCTTCCTCGGGGACATTCCCAGCACTCAGGAGGGGCAGCCGCAGGGGCCTCCCCGCACCTCGCTTTTCAGATAGGCCCAAGAGAACCGCCAGCCAGGGGCTCAGTGTGGGAACAGTTACAGAGCCTGGGTCCTCCCTCCACACTAATGGACGGAGTCCTGAGCTTAAAGCCGCCCTCTGCAGTGGACATCGCCTGTGTCAGGGACCGCCAGCAGTGGAGACTTTCTTCCCGCCATGGAGGAAAAGCTGGACGCTACCTGGGTAATTTCTATCAGAAAGACATACTGGACGGTTTCGCTTGCCAGGAGCTTCTCCCGGGTCATTTACATGGATTCAAGCTACAGGAGCCCTGGAGCTATACAACCAAATGGGAGTGTTAGGACTGAAATGCAAATGGCCAGCTCAGATCCGGAGGTTTTTCTGTTTTGTGTTGTTTTTTTAGGTACTGAGGATTGAACCCAGGGGTGTTCTACTTCTGATTTACACCCCTAGCCCTTTTTTTATTTATTTATTTTTTTTTGAGACAGGGTCTCACTAAGTTGCTGAGACTGGCCTCGAACCTGCGATCCTCCTGTTTCAGCCTCCTAAGTACTGGGCCACCACACCTAGCTTGATCCAGAGAATTTTAATCACACTCCTCACTGCTACCTACCAGCCCACAGCGGAGTCCACAGCCAGTCCTGGCTGTGGACAAGTGGCTGTCTGCGGGTTATTATGTGGTTCCGGCCCCTGCTGCCCATACCCAGGGCTGAGGGCATTAGGCACAGCCAGAAGGAGGCTGCCCCCCGCAGAAGTTGGGGAGCCCTGTCAAATTCTGGTGGCTGCTGGACATAGGCACCATAGCTCAGGTCATTTTCTCTGGAACGTTAGACTTCTTTAGAAATGGCAAGTTGTTGGCAGCTGAGCACAGTAGGGAAAGCAGGGCCAGGGACTCTGCAATCCCAGGGGGGTGGGTGAGAACCCCTCACCGAGTCCTTTGGGACAGAGTTGGACTGTCTAGAGAGAACCGTGCTGAGGAGCCACTGTGTGTCACCAACCCTACATAGCAGGGGGATTGGCAGCATCCCTGCTTTGAAGAGATTGGTGCTCAGAGAGGCCTTAAGATCACACAGCAGTTACATGGCAGAGTTGGGACTTGTACTCGACTGCAGCTGAATAAAGCTCATGCTATAACTGTCCACTGGACCTCCCAAGGGGCAGGGGATAAAACTTGGGCCTCCTGCCACTATGAGGGTCCTCAAGGACATCCCTTGAACAAGAAAACCCCCCTGGATAGTGTGGCACTCCATGAGACACAAGATCTTCCTAGAGAGTTAGAGAGCACATATGTAACACTAATTGCAATAATATTAAAATACTACTATTGGTAGCTATCGCTTATTGAGTGTTTACTATGTGCTAGGCCCTTTACACTATTCAGTCCTCACACAACCCTATGAGCATGATACTAATGTTATCCCCACATTAAAGAGGAAGTAATTGAGGCTCAGAGGGTTTAAGCAACTTGCTCAAGGTCACACAACTGGAACTGGCAACTTGAGTGTTTGCTTTCTCAGTCAGGCCGCCGAGGGCTGGCCCATTCTCTCAGTCATTCATGGGAGGACACCAGGGTCCAATAAAGGCAACAAGAGGTGACTCAGCCCGTGAGGGCAGCTCTGGCTCCTGGGGGAAACTGAGCCACTCCCTCATATCCGTTCTTCCCTTTTCTATGGTGGTATAGTCATATATGGACACGTGGAGATGGTTTTGTCCAGCCTCCCTTGCAGCTACATCAGACCATGTGGCTGAGTTCTGGCCACAACAGGATGCAAGTGAACAGCCTTACTCTGAGTCCTTCCCTGGAGAGGCCTGGGCCCATGTGGCCTGCACACTGCCCTCCCTCCACCCCATTGGCTGAAGCAGCTGGAATTGGAGCAGCCACCTTGCAGTCACAGCTGGAAGCCAAGTGTTGAGGACCGTGAAGCTGTCTCTCCAGCTCTGCACTGTTAAGTGAGAGAAAAATGAAATCCCAGGTAGTTGAGTCACTGTATTTTGGGACTCTTTGTTAAAGCACCTGCGCCGTACCATGTTAAAGCACCATGGCTGAGAGGGTCTCACTGTCTGCCTTTGCCCCCTCTTGATCATTCATTCATTTGTCAAACATTTGTTGAGCAGCTATGGACCTTCCAGGCCACTGAGACACAAGAGTAGAAAAGATCAACAAGAGTCCTGTGTTCATGATCTGACATTACAGTGCAGAACACAGGCAGTGAAACAAAACAACAAAATAGAAAGGATCATTTCAATTGGAATTACTATAAACATAAAACAGGCTGGCAGGGGAGGGAGGGCATTTCTCTTCATTGACGGGTCAGTGACGATCTCTCTGAAAAGGGAACATTCAAGCTGACACCTAGATGGACAGAAGGAGCCAGCCAGGTAAGGGGGAGAGAGGGCTCCAGGCAGAGGGAACGACAAATGGGCCTGGGATTTTGAGGGGCACAGAGGAGGAGGAGAGGCTGGAGCCGGAGGACCACGGATAGAGACGGGGTGGGGAGAAGGCCAGAGAGGAAAGCAGGGCGGTACCTGGTAGGCATGGTGAGGAGTTTGGGGTGCACCCACGTGCATCGACACACAGGGAAGGTCCAGCAGAGCAGAGCTGTGATCGGATTCAGGGTTCAAAGCGATTGTTCTGGCTGCATGAAGAATTGATTTGGGGGCGGGGAGAAGGGTGGGGAAGTAGGAGGTGGGAGCCCAGCAGCAACTGCAGCAGGAAAGGAGAGAGACCGATGAACTCAGGTGACAGAAGGGGGGCAGGAAGTGGTGCTCACAGAGGACACATTTTGGAGGTGGGACCTGCTGCCATGCGGCCCCCGCCCTAATCCCCAAGACTGTTTGGAAAGGCAACGCTCAAAAAATGTATTGCCTAAACAGAGAGGCGGAATCTGAATCCACGTCCTTCTGCCCCGAAGTTTACGGTTCATGCTTCTCTGACCGGAAATGCTCTCATTAGAGATTCACATCCCTTAAGCCTCACCTGCTCTCTGCAGAGATACACGAAGGCCCAAACTCCTCAGGGTGCACCAGAGTCACCAGAACTACTGCCCTGCTGAGATTTAGGACAGTGGTTTTGGCCTCAAGTTTTGGGGGAGGGAATTAGCTCCTGCCTTCCTGAGAGTAAACCTCTCATGATGCCTTAGACATTAGGCAGAGCTCAAGAACACTCGACAAGTCAGGGCAAGTAGACAGAGGGGAGCGGGATTAGAACCCAGGGCTCCTGCACCCAGCCCAGGCCTCTCTCCACTCTCCTGAGTGAGTGATGTGACCCTCGCCACAGGACAGAATGTTGACCCCATCCCCAGTTTACCTGTGGTTGGTCTAGAAGGAGGCATTCAAGTAGGAGATGAAGAGAATGCAAAGAGGTGACCAGACTTGGTAAAATGGCACGATCCCTCACTGGGCTGAAACCAAGTTGTTTTTTCCCCTTGTTTTCCAAATTAATCCAACATTCCAAATAAATCCAGAGAGACTTAATTGGGGACGCTTTCATGTGGATTGAAACTCATAAATTGCAATTTGCTGAGTTGCAGGAAGGCGGGGAATCGCACCCCACCTCCTCCCCGTCGGCACCACCCTGGAGGGTCTGGAAGAGAGAGAAAGCTCTTGGGACCGCTCCCAAGTGGGTTTTGGGCTTCATGCGTCAGACTCAGTGAAGACGGTGGAAAGAACCACAGAATCTGGAAGCAGGGAAAATGGCCGGAGGTGGCTGCGGCTGACGTCACTGGGGAGAAAGGGAAAGCCCCAGACAGCAGGACTGAGGGGCTGGGGAGCCCTGTAGACTTGAGGGGTGGAGAGTATGGGGAGGACCCTCCCTGGCACCCTTCAAAGATGAGTTCTCTGAGCATGGGGTTTGGGGAAGGGAAGCCTTGCCAGCAAACAGAGAGAAAAGGCTTTGTGGCTGGATCTGTGGAATTTTATCTATGTAGGTGGATCCATGGCTGCCAAAAAGTTGTAGACAGGAAGTTTAGAAAACCAATCTAAAGAATTGGTTCCTATAGGTTCAGTATTGCTATAGTTATCAGTTGGCCCTGCTGGGCACCTCTGCCTGGGGGTGGTTTGTGGCACAGAGCCCAGGCTAGTGCATTGCTTCCTCAGGAGACACCTTGAGGGGTCCTAGGGGACCATGTTCATGTCTATTCCTGAATCCAAAATGATATGGAAGAGCCTTCAAGCAATCAGCCTTGAGAGACGAGAGAGGTTCGTACACCCAGGCTTGTCCATGAGTTAGACACACCACCTGGAATGAGGTGCAAGGTTCTACCATGGCGTGGGTTGCTCATTCGTGGTGGGCATACACCATCCTACTGAGCGCCTGGGCAGAAGGGTGCTGGACCAGGACTTGTATGTCTCTGGGTTACTCCTTAATCGGCCTGATTTCTCCCCCTACCCAGGTGTCATGGACTGATTGTGTCCTCTCCCCACAAATCCATGTGTTGAAGCCCTAACCCCCAGTCTAACTGTGCTTGCAGACAGAGTCTTTAAAGAGGTAATTAAGGTTAAATGAGATCATAAGGGTGGAGCCTGAGTACTGATGTCCCCATAAGAAAAGGAAGAGACGCAATGTACACACACAGGAAAAGGGACGCAGGGAGAAGGTTACCATCTGCAAGCCCAGGAGAAGGGCCTCTGAGGAAACCAAGCCTGATGACACCTTGATCTTGGACTTCTGGCCTCTGAAAGTGTGGGAAAATAAGTGTCTGCAGTCAAACCACCCATCTATGGCGTTGTTATGGCAACATGAATAGACTAGCACACCAGGCTGGCTCTTGAGGGTGACCCTCTTCTCTCCTCTCTCTTTCTCTCTCTCTCTCTCATTTCTACCAAGAGTCATAGCCTTTGCTCACCCCAAATACCAAGAACAACTCCAAGCCTTCCACCCCCCATTCTTGTGTCAACAGAGAAGGCAAGAGACATCAAGGACCCTCATTCAGTCTATTGAGATGAAAATGGTACCCGAGCAGAGGTGACATCCCAGACATTTCTGTATAAGAAACTGTCATGAGAAGATTTTTAAAAAACTTTAATTAAGCCACTGTTTAAAAAAATTGTACTGAGGACAATCAATGCTAAAATTAGTGTGCAAAATTTTGAGGATTAAGCCAGGCCTGGTGATGCACGCCTGTAATCCAAGTACTTGGGAGGCTGAGACAGGAGGATCACAGATTAGAGGCCAGCTTCAGCAATTTAGTGAGATCCAGTTTCAAAATAAAAAATAAAGAGGGCTAGGGGTGTAACTCAGAGGTACAATGCCCCTGGGTTCAGTCCCTAGTACCCCGCACACAAAAAAGTTTGAGGATTAATTCCATAATTTAATTCTATAATTTCAAAGTATCTCCCCAAGGTTCCTTATGGATTAAAAAATGAAAAGTAGTGACTTTGCACTGGAGTCACCTGGTAGGCATCCCCTTACTCGAGAGAATAAAATTAACATCGACAAGGATGGGAAGCACAGGCATCGGGAGCCTCTTGATATGATGCAGCGAGAACGACACAAGGCCACTCGGGTGATGTGACTGTCAAATGTGTACAACCCAAAGCTGTGCACAAAGAAACATCAAATACACTAAACTGAGGGACACTAAAAATAGGTGGTCTACTTTGGGAAAATATTGATAAAAGGCTAAGAAACTATTCCCGAGTAAAGAAGGTCAAAGCGGCATTACAACTAAATGTAATGTGTGGGTCTCCGTTGAAATACAGATGGGGAATAATGTCAGCAACTTACTATCGAACAGTTCAGAAAACTAATCCCCACATGTGCAGAAAGAAAGACTGAGAAGAAAATGAGGCAAATGGTAACAATGGACAAATCAAAATGAAGAGAGTGTGAGGGCTCTTTGGTCTATTCTTGTAACTCTTCTCTAACTTTGGGATTATTTCAGAATGAAGGGTCTTATGAAAGTCCTGGGCACCACAGGATTTCTTTTCTTTTCTTTTCTTTTCTTTTCTTTTCTTTTCTTTTCTTTTCTTTTCTTTTCTTTTCTTTTGCGGTACTGGGGATTGAACCCAGGAACGTTCTACCTCCAAGCTACACCCCCAGCACTATTTTTTTATTCTTTATCTTAAAACAGGGTCTCACTAAGTTGCAGAGGCTGGCGGAGAACCCGGATCCTCCGGTCTTAGCCTCCCAAGTACTGGGATTACAAGTGTACAGTATTTCTTATAAATGATCTGTGGAGAAACTTTAATATTCTTGGGAAGCCAGACTTTGGCCCAGCATTAAATGTCAACATGTCTCCTTTCAACAGATAACGGCACGTGTAGCCTTCTGCTTCCCAGTTTTGCTGTGACTGTTAGGAAGTCATTCCGTGATACAAAGACCTATCAACTTGGACAAATCCCTCAACCACTCCAAATCTCAGTTTTCTTCATTTCTGAAATGAAAGACCAGGTTCCAGCTGTGTAGCCCAGACATCCCCCATCATCTCTAAATCTCATTCACAACTTTTACCATGCAAACTGTTTTGATTAGTATCAGTAATTAATATTTGTCTTGAATTCATCCTCTACTACTAGCCCTCTGATTTAAAAAAAAGCCCTCAAATGTTTCTTTGGCTTTGTGTTATGCAAAAACACTAATTAAATGACAGGTTTACTGTGTTGAATGTAATTTTTGTACTACATATGAAAGTAAATACACACTGATTATAATTTTTTAAATCATCCCGAATAGGCCTAGGAGAGTGTGGCTCAATGGTAGAGTACCTGCTTAGGCTCTGGAATTGATCCCCAGCAATACACACACACACACACACACACACACACACACACACACACACACACCATCCCCAATGGAAGTAATGGGCACCAATCATTTAAAAAAACACCGCTTTAGCAGCTGCTCTGGGAGAAAGCAGCAGATACAGCTTTGCAAAAAATGAGCTTTGCAACCATGGAGGCATTGCAGAACCTCTCTGGGCTTCA
Organism: Glis glis; assembly: GCA_004027185.1. Lineage (NCBI taxonomy): Eukaryota > Metazoa > Chordata > Mammalia > Rodentia > Gliridae > Glis > Glis glis. The sequence continues at coordinate 44,206 of PVJS01006161.1, read as the reverse complement.
GTTTCATCATCTGCAGAGTGATTAGACAGAAGCCACAACTTCCTGGGTTGTGTGAGTTGAAAGGAGACGAGGCACATGAAGCACAATCACCGAGCTGGCTGTCGTAAGGCCCTCATTGATTCAGTCCATGCACGGCTTTGGGCGTGGTGCTCAGTGCTCTGGAGGATTCACTAGTGACAAAGACACAACACTATCCCAGAACTTGCAACGCAGTGTTTCTGTACAGACATACCTAGAACACAGGACAGCCTTACACGTCTTAGGAGTGGTCCAGACAAAATGCAGTGAGCTTTGAAGAAGGGGAAAGCAACTCCCGGGGGAGATCAGGAAGGCTTCCTGGTGGAGGTGCCACTTGAGCGGGCAGTGTAGGATGAGCGGGGTGTGGGCGTGTAGAGCTGCGGCACTCAGGAGGAAGCAGGGAGGAAAGGCAGAGCACTGCTTGTCCTCTGAACCTTCCTCCCCTCTGGAAACAGAAGCCTGTCTTCTCTGCTGTCCTCCAGACTGGTGAAGGACACACAGAGAGGTCCCGAGTCCAGGCCACCAACATTCTCTTGGACCTTTAAACTACCCCACGGTCCATCGCTGTCACCAACATCCCTTCCCACGCCCATGCCTGTCATTCTTGGACCTCTTGGGGCCCTGAGTGCAGGAATCAGGACTGAGGGGGGGTGTTGATGAAGGTTAGATAGGACAGGAGAGCTTGAGGACACACGGTCCCCATGTTCCCACAGCTGTCTTGGGGAGCAGAGGTCAGGCTCTCTGTGTGAGGTCCTGGAGGGGGGGCAGCGGCGGCTAGTAGCGTCTGATGGAGAGATGGAGCTGCTGGGAGCATGCTCTGTGCTGCCCCCTGGAGGCAGCATCTCTCCCAGGCCTGGTGGGGAGGAGCATTCAGCCTCCATGTTTTTGAGGGACTTCTTGCCTTAGAGAGGAATTCTTTTTGTCTCAAGAATCTATTTGTGCCAGGTGCAGTGGTGCACGCCTGTAATCCCAGCAACTCTGGAGGCTGAGGCATGAGGATCACAAGTTCGAGGCCAGTCTGAGTAACTTAGTGAGACTCTGTATCAAAATAAAAAATTAAAAGGGCTACAGATGGAGCTTAGTGGTAGAATGCCCCTGGGCTGAACCCCCAGTACCGAAAAACAAACCAACAAAAAAACACCTATGTGTTTGTGGGAAACTGTTCTAAGTCTAAAGAATATTGGCTTAAGGATTTACAGCTTTTTGCTTGCTTTGACAGAAGACTGCCTTTCTTGAGGGAACTGAAGATAGTCACCTCGATGCCCCTTCACTATCTAATCTATTTCCTCCTGTTTCACTACACCTGTTGCTTGCTTTGCTTAAGGTAGAAGACCTCCTCAAGGAGAGAGCTGAAGACAGCAACCTCTGCCGCTCTTGCAAAACTGCCAGATGACAACTTATCTTCTAAAGCATTCCTAACACAATGCTCTATGCCTTAACGCTTGTAATCACAGTACTTAGAAGGCTGAGACAGGAGGATCCTGGTTCAGCCACTTAGTGAGGCCCTCTGCAACTTAGTGAGACCCTGTTTCAAAATAAAGAATAAAAATAGGGCTAGGGGTGGAGCTGGGAGGTAGAATGCCACTGGGTTCAATCCCCAGTACCGCAAAAATAAATAAATAAATAAATAAATAAATAAATAAATAAATAAATGGAAGAGCTGACTTTTTGCTCCAGGAGTTTGGCTCTCTTGCCTTCTCCCCTCTCACCTTTTCAAGACCAGGAATAAAGTCTCAAGAGCATTTATTTCATCGAGTTGTCCCGTGCCCTGCGGGTACAGAGTCCAGCATTTGTTCTGAAAATAATCACTGAAAAAGCAATTGAACATCTCCGCCTGCCCTCTGCCTTCCCGTTGGCCCCTGGCTAAGTTGGCTTAAGCATCTTTTTGAGTTTTCGTTGCTGCTTTTAGCCGGAAAGGCCAGAAAGAATGTCCTCTCCAAACTCCTACAGGTCCAGACCGCAGTTCTGCCCTTTTCTGTGCACAGGCCCTAGTGCGGACCGGGCACGTGGCGGCCACTCAGCCCACACCTGAAAGCAGACCTGCAGGCTACTGGCAAGCAAGACCCCATAAGACACAGGGGCCTGGCCCTGTCACACAGCACAGAGGGGCCGGCACTGCGACTCCATGGGCTCCAGCCCCAGTCACTGCCCTGTCCTCCCTCGGGCCTGCTCTCCTCCAGGCAACGACCCCTTTCACAGGCTTCACATCTGCAAACTACGGAGAACGAATGTCAGCCTCAGAGATGGAGCAAGACCTTAATGGAGACAGATTCCCCTCTGGGGCCCAGCCAGGGGCCACCCAAGGCTAGGCTGGACAGACAGGGGACAGCCATCGTGTCTCGGGTAGGAAACTTAAATGGGTCCCCAGCATCAGGAAGAGGCACAAAAAAGAAGCCCCAAAGGACACCTATCAAATGCCGTGCACACATGCTCCAAGGGGAGAAGACTTCTGCCAGGGCTGGGGCCTAGAAGGAGATTTTCAGCATCTTCTGAGGGTCACAGTGTCTGCCTTTTCTTTTTTGATTCAGGAAGAAAAAGAAGAAAGAGAGAAAGAGAAAGAAGAAAGAAAGAAAGAAAGAAAGAGAGAGAGAGAGAGAGAGAGAGAGAAAGAAAGAAAGAAAGAAAGAAAGAAAGAAAGAAAGAAAGAAAAAGAGGGGGAAGAAAAAAAAGGAGAAAGCCCCTCACTGTAATTGAATTACAGAGTCAGCCCCGGGCTGCGTCTGGAATCCAAGAGGCCTTTGTATAGTATCTGGAGGGACCCGGACAGTGCAGGGATTTCAAAAGGGAAGAGGAAGAGCCGGGGCAGCCAGGAAGCGAGAGGGATGGAATGGGCTGAGGAAGGGAAGGGGGAGCTGCAGAAATTGAAAGCTGAAGACTGTCTTGCTCCAGGCCCTGCCCTGACCTAAGGCGGCCACCCCTCTCACTAGAAACCCAGGCAGAAGGGGGGTGGGTAGGAGACCGGCTGCACAAACAGAAAGGTCCCAGCCAGGGCCAAGGGCTCCCCTGGGGGCTGTGCCTGACCAGGGCAAAGGTGGAAGAAATTAACATCCTCCCACACCCAGCACCTACCGTGTCCTGGGTCCGCGTGAGGACAAAGCTCCCATTGACTACTAGAAGTGACAGGTAGCTTGTGGGGAGCGGCCACCGCGTGCCACCGAGTGCCACCGAGTGCCAGGCGCTGGGCGGGGCTATTTCAGCTGGTCTCACTCAATCCTCGGAGGAGTGCACTGACGCAGGTGCCACGCTGACCCCTGATTTACAAATGAGGAAACCCGGGAAGACAAGTGACCTGTCTAGAGTCACAGGACAGACATTGTGTCTCAGGTAGGAAATTATATGGGTCCCCAGAATCAGGCAGAGGCACAAGAAAGAAACTCCAAAGAACACACATGAAATGCTGTGGCACGTGTTCTGAGGGGAGAAGAGTCATATTTCATCGGCCAGGGCTGGGGCCAAGAGGGAGATTTCCAGCATCTTCGGAGTCTGCCTTTTCTTTTTTGATCCAGGAAGGAAGAAAAGAAGGAAAAAGGAAGGGAGAAGAAGAGGGGGAGGAAAAAAAGGAGAAGGCCACTGCCAGGATCTTAACCTCCCCCCTTCATGGTCCCATTTCATCTTCTAACAGTCCTGCTGAGGAGGCATGGTTCCCAGAGGGAGAAACTGAGGCATGGAGCAGTTAGATAAGATCACAAGGCTTCGAGGGGCTGAGCCGGGCTTTGAACCTGTGCAGTCTAGCTCCAAAACGCAAGAGCCTCCCATCTCTCACCTGCTGGGAAAGGTGGAGTGTCTGCCCCGGGGCCTGACCACACGCGTCCTCTCCTGACCCCTGCTCAGCCAGGGAGCGAATGGTGGGAAGAATGTGGGCAGGGGCCACCTGCTGGCAGAAAAGGGGTTAAAACATGACCCCACAGGCCCCTGGATTGTGACGTTGACTCTCTGAATGTCCCTTGAATCCTCACAGTCACAGCCCCACCCGCCTGGCTAGTCACCACCTTGAAGCCCAGAAGGTTGAGGACAGTGCTGTTGGACCAAAGGCTGGAGGTTGACCTTGTAAACCAGGATTCCTGTCGCTGTGATATCTGCTGAGAATATAATTTTTAAAAATTTTGAATGGCGCGCCAGGCGTGGTGGTGCACGCTTGTAATCCCAGTACTTTGGGAGGCGGAGACCGGAGGATCCGGGTTCGTGGCCAGCCTCAGCTCTCTCTCTCTCTCTCTCTCTCTCTCTCTCTACTTAGTGAGGCCTTCCACAACTTCGTGAGACCCAGTTTCAAAATAAAGTATAAAAAATAGGGCCGGGGGTGTAGTTCGGAGGTAGAACCCCTCTAGGTTCAATCCCCGGTACCGCAAAAAAAAAATTTTTTTTGAATGGCATACTAACAGACCCCGTGACCTACAGTAGGGACTCTCAGCTCCAGCCCGGGTGACATTTGGGGAGGGACATGGCCTGGTGGTGGGACTGTCCTGCACCCTGTGAGACACCATTGGCACCAATCCAACCTCGCCCCAGTGATGAAAGTCTAATATGTCTCCACATACTGCCCGACGTCCCCCGGTTCCACTGGCCTCCAGGAACACAGCAGTGCACAGAATCCTACACATGTGGGAAGGGGTGTTAGAGAGGCCATAACCCGGGAATGGGGTCCAGTGACAGTCCTCAGCAGCGGCCGTCAGCACAGGCTGGTGGCACCCTCCCAGGTCCCAGGCACTTGCCCTCTCAAGGCACACTCCAGCTCTCTGTGCCTTAGCCCTCAGCCAACTCACTGTTGCCTGCGGCCCAGTGAAGAGACAGCCCTGTGTCCGTGACAAGCCCGGCTCTGCTCCCTGTAGAAACACGCAGACCGGCTCGGATGTGTCATTAAAGCTCGCTGCCGGTGGCTATTTTAAGCCCCCATAATCACTCGAAGTGACCGACACTGATTAAGGTTTTATGAGAAATGAGAACATTCCTCCCCAGCCCCTCCACGGTGGCTCCAAACCACCTCAGAGTCACTTTATTAACTGGCCCAGCCTGGGACCGAGTGCGGTTGGCGCGTGTGATTGATTTTTCCACTGGGCGCAGCCCTGCGCGGGCCCCTCTCTAGAGCCAGCCTGCTGGCCTCGCCACCGCCGGCCAGCCTGTCCCTGGGAGCTGGCTGCTGCAGCCTCGCTGAGGGCTGGGGCAGCTGCGCTTCTCAGTGATGAGGAATGAGGGCCAGCTGGGTGTCCAGGTGGGTGCACCTGGCCAGGTATCCTTGCTTGTCATGCACGCACAGTGGGCTGCCATCCAACCTTGGTACACACATCCGTATCTCTGCCTCCCACTTTCCACAGCCCTTGTGCATACACTGCCTTGTGCACAAGTTCACCCATCTTCCCGAAGGTGGATTTGCATGCTCAGCTCTCTGCTGAGCACTGGAGCTACAGCGGGAAATCGGGACAGACACGTGCTCTCCAAAGGGCGTTAGACCCATGATCATTCTTCAAAGGAAAACTCCTCCAGGGGTGGAGAAGAGCAGTAACAAGGTGCTTCGGAGCAAGACGTGAGCAACCACATCCCATGAAGAAATCAGAGGGCTCAGGAGGGCGGGGCTTTGAGGCAAGTCTGAAGGATGGGAATGAATTTCCCAGGCAGAGGGTGCGGGCTAGTGTTTACTGAGCACTTATCCTGTGCCAGGCGTGGTGCCACGTGATGCATCCTTTAGTTCCAATCTCACACTATGAAGGAGATGGCTTCCCTGACCCCATTGTAGGGAAGGGAAACTGAGGCTGAGTGTCTGCCCAGCATCTTGAAGCTACAAAGGGGAGGTATGGGAGGGCAGCACTTTGAACCTGGTTGCTGCGCTACTTCAGTTGGAAAAAGGAGGAGAGCTCGCGAGACCTGTCCTTGGCATCTCTTCCCAACTCTGCTCTGTCCTGTTGGGAGCTTGAAATTGGCCGTGGTGGGAGTATTTACACCACAGAAACTGGCAAGTGCTTCAACTCAGGGCCTTTTTTTAAAACATGCTTTTATTGGTGCATTGGAGTCTCACATCACAATGAATATCTATTTGATGTTAACATACATGCACGCAGCTCTTAGTGTCCCCACCCCGCCTCCGTCCCCCCCATATGAAGTACCGAGAATGATGTTGGTATATTCTCACATGTACACATTGTTTATGATAGCAATTCCACTGATTCACTTCTTCCTTGCCCTCCCCTTCCCTTGTACCACTTCCCTTGCCCCACTGAGGGTTCTCCATTATCAACCGGAGTCCCTTGTGTGTCCCCACTACTCCCTAGGTTGCACATATTAATGAAAACATATGTCCCTTAACTCAGGGCCTTTTTATGTTTACTTTTTCCTGAAAGGCTGTTCACCAGCACATTATTTACATGGGGAACAGAGTAAAAGAAGGCCTGGGGACCTGTGAGTACCATGGTAACAGATCAGAACATAGGGTTTTGAGAAAAATGCAGTGGAAAGTGAGGCTGAAAACACACCAAAGCAAAGCAAAGAAGTTTGGACATTTTCCTAAAGGCAATGGGGAGCCATAGACAGTTGTTGAGCAGAAGAGAGATGGGATAAGATTGTGCTTCAGAAAGATGACTCTAAGGATGTTTTGAGAGGGAGTGCTGGTTAGGAGCCATATCTGAGGACCAGCCCCGCCTTTCCTAAGGTACAGGGACATCTATAAGTCCAACTCCTCTCTTTGAGAGAAAAGGTTGTCAGTTCAGGAGAGAAACCCATGGCATCACATCAAGTTCAGAAGCTCCTTAGGCATCTGTCTCTCCATGACCATCGGAGCAAGTTCCCGCCTTTCCAACTCCAGTGCCTTCCAGAAAGATTGAGCCCAAGGTGGAGGGTCCCAAGCTCCTTCTCACACCATCATCACCATTTCTGCCAACTACTCCTTCATGCTTTATCTTCTCTTCATGCAGCCTGAAATATCACAGGATACATAGCCTGTCAATGCAGGGCCAACCCCCTGTTTATCCTTATAACCCCCAGCACAGTAGTAGATCTGAGGACAGAGGGATGGATGGATAGATGGATGACAGATGGATGGAGGGTGAATGAATGGATGGAGGATGGGTGATTGGAGGATAGATGATGGATGGATGGAGGATGGCTGGATGGATGGTCAATGATAGATGAAGGACAGATGAATAAATGATGAATGAATGGAGGATGGATGATGGATGGACAGATGGAGGGTGGATGGATAGATAAAAGAGTGGATAGATGGATGTTGGTGGATGGATAGATGGATGAATGGATGATGGATAGATGGAGGATGGAGGATGGGTGGATGTATGGATGTATGTATGTATGGATGGACGGATGGTCAATGATGGATGAAGGACAGATGAATAGATGATGAATGAATGGAGGATGGATGATGGATGGACAGATGGAGGGTGGATAGATAGATAAAAGAGTAGATGGATGTTGGTGGATGGATAGATGGATGAATGGATGATGGATACATGGAGGATGGAGGATGGAGGATGGAGGATGGATGGATGGATGGATGGATGGATGGATGGATGGATGGATATAAGAATGAAGAAAGAAATGAATGAACTTCCCATGCCACTGGAGCCCCTGGGAAGAAGAAGAGGGACTCTGAGAAAGGGCAGGAGATCCCAGAGGAGTCTGAGGAGCTTAGTGAAGTCAGTAGACTCATGGCCAGGAGATGAGTGGAAACAAAAATGAGAAGAGATAGTCCAGCACAGCCTTCCAGGGGACCAAGAAGCGGGTTTACAAGCCTGTGTCTCCTGTCACGTCAGCTTGAAAACCCTTGGTTTCCTCTCTGTCTTGAGTCTCATGTGACCCAGGGAGAGGAATGTCCTTGTCACTCTGCATGGGCTTGTGGCCTCATATTCTGGTGGGTGGGGGGATTGGCACCAGGGTTGCCTGGCACAGCTTGGCTAACCACTGGTCAGCAGCGTCTGCCCTGGGCACCGTGGACTTTCACGCAGGGCCCCGGCCTGCAACACACAGAAGCAGTGGGAGGGGCAGGCTTTCCCCGGCTCTTTGGCCAGGAGGACCGACCCTCCTGACCGTGGAGCACTGAGCAAACTCCTCGTCTTGTCTGGGACGCTGTTTTCTGCTGTGTGTTGGAGACAGGGACAGAGACTCTCCTGGAGAGCAGTTCCTGCAATCCAGTGACAGAAGAGACTGAAAGCACTGTGTTAACTGTAAAGCACTGCTCTCCCTGGAGTGTCCATGCCATTGCTGTTATTCCCTCTCCTCCTGGACTCTAGGGGCTTCAGGGACCAAAGGAGAGGATGGAGGAGGAATGAGAGGGCATCAAGGTGATCATGAAACAGCCAACCACTGCTCTCTTCTTTGTGTTGCCCAGCACAAGAATGCTCTAGCCCTCTCCCCAAAGCAGCAGGGCAATGACTCAGTAGTAGAATCATCGCAGGGCAGCTCTGCTCTCAGGTTAAAGCCTGATTCCCTCTACATAGCTGGGTAAGGGGTGGATCACTGCCATTGACCTTGAGGCGTCCTTGTTCACCACCTTGTTCTCTAGTCTGGAATCCAATAAAAACCACAGCCCAACTGACGAGCACCTCCCATGTGCTTGTGGTTTATAAAGCAATTTTGTAGAAGACAGTCTGAAGGCCTTCCTTGGTCCACATGGTTCTGCTGGCCTTTCCCACCCCATCCCCTAACACTCCACCCTTGCTCACTTGCTCCAGCCACTTACACATGAGGCCTTATCCTCCTCGGGGAGACTGCAGCCCACTGCCTTTTTAGGCACTCTTCCCTAATAGCCACATTCAACTCATGATCCAGAAGGGCTATCACTCATCCTCAAGCCACAGCTTTATCATTAGATTGCTCATCTGCTGTGGAGCAGCATCTCCTAAAAATCCTTTCATGTATTTCCCTTGACACCAGTATCTGTGCTGCCAAAACAATGATGCTGAGTATTCTTGTGGTCTTCCCTGTCATAACCAGAGAAAACTTACATCAAAGTTCATGCAACTCGTACTGAGAACAAGATGCAGCTAGTTCCACCTTTGCATCTTAAAGAGGAGTGGTATCAACACAGTGGTATCAACTGTGGAGAAGTGACAGTGTCTTGGGGCCTCTGTTCATTATCCACCAAATTGGAGGTAGCTGCTGGAGAGATGAAATGACATATGCCCCTGTCCAACAGAGACCATGGCACATGGTAAGCCCTCAGTAAGCATGAGCTCTATTAATCATTGTGAGGTATATATATTAGAAAGTCTGACCTTTTCTCAGGCAGACTTGTCAATTTATTTATTCATTTGTTTGTTTATTTATTCATTTATTTATTTATTTTGGTACTAGAGATTGAACCTAGGGGCATTCTAACTACGAGCTACACCCCCAGCCCTATTTTATTTTATTTTGAAACAGCGTCTCACTAATTTGCTGAGGCTGGCCTAGAACCTGCAATCCTCCCATCTCAGCCTCCAAGTACTGGGATTACAGGCGTGCACCACCGCACCCTGCTCAGGCAGGATTTTTGCAAACCAGAGCCCCCCTTTTCACCTGACCTGACAGAATATCCCACTGAGTCCTCATCACCACCCCCAGACACCTCTCTGAGCTCCCCCACCCCGCTCCACTGAGCCTGCCGCCTCTCTCCATCCAGAGGCCAGTTCAAAGGGTTTCCCCATCCTTCCCACCATAGACACAATGGCCCATTCCCCCTGGACCCCGAGTTGACAGAAGAAAGCACAGGCAGCACATCAAACGTGGGCTGAGTGGAAGACAGAGGAGACAGAGAACGAGGGTGAGATGGGGCAGCAAGAATAATGACTTCCATCCAAGTCTCTTCCCATAAACCCACAGCTCTTTGAAGCCTGCTTTCCTTTAATAAAATGCACTGTTATTAATGACCCACGTGGAAGCTTGCTGGACAGGACAATGCCCAACTCCCTGGTGGCCTCTGTGGGGCCTGTGCATGGAAAAGTGGCCCAGCGGATGCCTTCACATGCCAAGGGCCGACGGGCACTGCAAAGGGGTCTGGAGCGGGTGGTGTCTGCTCGAATGCCCACGGGTCCCCCAGTGTTGGGCTGCTGCTGTCCTCTTGGGCCAGGGCTGGGGTCAGCAGGGTCTGCACTGCATCTGTCAAGTCCAATGGTGCATTTAACAAATATTTATTGAGCATCTTCTAAGTGCCAGGCTCTGTGTGGGTCAAAAGGGCAGATCCAGCCAGGCTCAGTGATGCACGCATATAATCCTAGTACTTGGGAGGCTGAGACGGGAGGATCACAAGTTCGAGGCCAGTGCGTGGTAAGGTAGTGAGACCCTGTTTCAAAATAACAAATAAAAAGGGTTGGGGTATAGCACCCCTGGGTTCAATCCTCAGTACCACAAAAAGTGGGGAGCAAATCAGACAGGATTCCTGCTCCCATGAAGTTTGCAGTTGGAAAGAAGAGATCATTTATAAGAAGGCAGGGGCTAAGGTGTCGTGGGTATGAAGTCCCACATTCTAGACTTTGTCTTACACTTAATATTGAAGCTTTTCTCACCAACTTCCTGGAGCAGCAGGTCCCACTCAAGGTCACTTAGTGCCTGGCAGGGCCACCGCAGACCTCTGCCCGCTCCTCCCCGCCCCAACTAGAGGGGTCAACAAATCACCGCCTTTGCTGTCCAGTGATCTAGGTCAAATGACTTCCCTAGCCAGGCGTGGTGGCGCATGCTTGTAATCCCAGTACTTGGGAGGCTGAGACAGGAGGATCGCAGGTTCGTGGCCAGCCTCAGCTACTTAGTGAGGCTCTCTGCAACTGAGACCCTGTTTCAAAATAAAGAATAAAAAATAGGACTGGGGTGTAGCTCAGAGGTAGAAGAATGCCTCTGAGTTCAATCCCCAGTACCAAAAAAAAAAAAAAAAGACTTCCCTAGATCATAAGAGAATGTCATTTGGGGAAAGAAATTATGCCATGAGTTCTAACCCAGAAGGCAGCTTTGAACTAGCACTCACCCAATGCAACAAATCAGGGAACGGAAGCCCAAAGCCACACAGCCTGCCTGTGACACCGGAACCCCACTGGGGGACTTTCCTGATGCCTCAGAGGTGCTCGGCACAGTGGACACAGTGTCACAGGGACTCACGTTTGGGCTGCAGGAGGCCTCTCCACACTCCACCTCCTCCGTGTTAGGACCTTGAGCAAGACCTCCCTTCTCTGCAGTCCCAGCATTCACCTGTGCAGGGAAGTGAGAGGCGGAGCAGGTACACATGTGGCGTCTGTGTGGGTTGGGGACTCAGCAGTCACTTGCTTAGTACAGACCTGGGGGCCTGAGGATCGTTTATGCCCATTTACAGATGAGGAGATTGAGGTTCAGAGAGATCACAGAGCTGGGGAGGGGCAGACCCCGAGATGCAGCTGTGCAGGGCTCTAAGTACTGGTGTGAGGAGGAGGAAGAAGGGAAGAGGAGGAGGAAGAGAAGGAAAAGGAGGAGGAAAGTGGCTGCCATTTCCTGGGATTTGGGCAGGTCCCTGGATCTCTCTGAAAAATGAGAGCTCTAGACAATCAGGGTGCATGGGAAGATCTGGGGGCTTGGGAGCCCTCCAAATCATACTGAAGCCTTGGAGCGCATGTATGTGTGAGGGGGAGAGGAGTGAGTTTTTAGAGAAAAGGACCAACCCTTTTATCAGAGTCTCCTGAAAGTGGCTGGCCCAAGGGAGGTTAAGAGCAGGGAGCTAGGTGACCTCCGAGTGTCCCGTGCACTCAGACTCTGAGCCCAAAGGTCGTTTCCTTCCTTCATTCACTCAAACGTTGATCAAGCACTTGCTTCGTGAGGGGTCCACAGGGGGTCTGGCTCCCACATCCCCAGGGTGGCCCAGGAATGGAAGGAGAACATGAATGTGAGCCCCCCCCCATTTCTCCTCTCACTCTAACACCAGGTCCCAGGTCAGTCGCTTCTGGGCCCTTCGGCTAGAGACTCACACCTCTAGGGAACCAGCCCTGCGCCTGCTGCCTCTCAGTGTCCCTTCTGCTCGTGAACCATGGGGCAGTGGGAGAAGATCTGGTATCTGTCCCTGACCTGCCTGGTCACAGCAGGCTCTGGAAATAATTAGCAACAGGCCAGAGTCCCATCCCTAGCTCGCCCATCCCTTGGGGGCTAGGACTGGGGGAGGGGAGATGGGAGCCGAGGGGACAGAACAAAGAGATGAAACTAGAAGACAGAGGATGGAGCAATGAGCCCCAGAAGGCCCTGACCCGGCCTTGATGTCCTGGCAAAGGGTTTGGGTCCCAGCTGTGGTCAGGTGGGTGCCAGACTGGTACAACCACCTCCGGTGAGACCAGTATCTGCCAGCCAACTTCCCATGACGTCAGAGCCAACCGGGCCAGGCCCGCCAGGCAGGGAGATGGCTCCACACCACTGTCCTCCAGGCCCAGTCCAGGGGCAGTCGGTGTTGTACCCCAAAGCGGGCCAACAGCCCAAACCTCCAACCGTGGAGGGACGACCGAATACATCATCACCGATGCCCATGCACTGGGCACTGCAGGATCATCTTGAGAGATGCTCCATGCCCTGCTTAGAGACCCGAGGCTCCAGCAGTGAGTGAGAGAAGGGCAGCCCACGAAGGGCGGAACATCTGCGCTCATTCAGGATGAATTTGCCTATAGCAAACATTCGGTTTGCGTGTGAGTTGTATTAAAAAATCCTCAAGGAAATTGAGCAGCCCCGCATCCTCTGACCTGGGGGCCCCTCCAGCCACACAGCACAGTCCCCTTGCTTGGCTCCATCCAGCCTAAAGGCCACTGTCAACAGCTGGGACACACCAAAACCTCTCACTAGCCCAGTCATTCCTGAAACCACCCCCTACACACACACACACACACACATACACACACACACCTCTCGCTAGCCTGGTCATTCCTGAAACCACCCCCTACACACACACACACACACACACTTCATCTTATCCATCGCCCTTCAGGCTGTGCAGAAATGTACCTTTCTCATCTTACCCGGTTCTCTATGCTTATAAGTTTCATCATGACACGGGATCATAGAATCCAGATTTGAATCCATGGTGCCTGCAAACCCTTTCTCTCTTTTTTCTCTAATTTCTTATTGGTGCATTGTAATTATACATAATAGTGGGATTCGTGTTACAGATCTGTACATGCACATAACATAATTTGCTCAATTTAATTCCCCAGGACCTCCCCTTTCCTTCCCCTCTTCCCTCCCCCATCCCTTTTCTCTACTCTGCTGTTTTCCCTTGTATTTCCATGAGATTTCCCCCCTTTTTTTTCTTTCATTTCTCATATGAGAGAAAACATACGAGCCTTGTCTTTCTGGGTCTGCCTTATTACACTTAACATAATGTTCCCAAGTTCCTTCCATTTGCCTGCAAATGATATATTTTGTTCTTCTTTATGGCAGAATAACACTCCACTGTATGTATATACCACATTTTCTTTACCCACTCACTTGGTGACAGACACAGGCTGGCAAGACCCATACTCCTGTGCACCCCTTCTGCAGCCTTTCCTATGTGAACAAGGCAGAGGAAGGATGGCAGGAAATATGGACATGGAACCCGGGGAACCGGGGGATGGGAGGAGGCTTAATGATTTTATTGTTTTCTTTAGCCTTTCCAACTTTTCTAAAATGCACGTGTATTTGATTTACAATTAGAGACAACAAACAGTACAATCATATTTTTTTTTTTTTGCAGTACTGGGGATTGAACCCAGGGGCATTCTACCTCTGAACTACACCCCAGTCCTATTTTTTTATTTTATTTATTTATTTATTTATTTATTTATTTTGCGGTACCGGGGATTGAGCCCAGGGGCATTCTACCTCCGTGCTACACCCCCGGCCCTATTTTTTATACTTTATTTTGAAACCGGGTCTCACTAAGTTGCGGAGAGCCTCACTAAGTAGAGAGAGAGAGAGAGAGAGACAGGAGAGAGAGAGAGAGCTGAGGCTGGCCGCGAACCCGGATCCTCCGGTCTCTGCCTCCCAAAGTACTGGGATTACAAGCGTGCGCCACCACGCCCGGCCCTATTATTTTATTTTGAAACAGAGTCTCACGAAGTTGCGGAGGGCCTCACTAAGCAGCTGAGGCTGGCCGCAAACCCAGATCCTCCGGTCTCAGCCTCCCAAGTACTGGGATTACAAGCCTGCGCCACCATGCCTGGCCAATCATATTTTTTACAAAATGTCAGGAAACAGCTCTCCTGGAGCCCCACAAATTCTCCTAGAACCTTCAGTAGCTCCCCAGTTATGAGAAGCCAGTGGCCAAGCCCACCCCATCAGTGGGGCTGCCTGAGAGATCGCTATCCCACTGGAAAGGAGGGGTCCCTGGACCACCTGCGACCTACCCCTCCCCCACCCTCATCCGCACCCTTGCCCCCACATTTCTCAAACAGAGAGAGGAAGCCCTGTAGGATAGCACCGCTCTTCCAGCTCACCTCCTTGCTCCCCTCAATCCAGCTCCCTCTCCAGCCTGGCCTCATGCCCCCGCGGCCCCCCACACTTGAGACGCCCAGCCCACCCCAAAGATCTTGCACATGATTCCCTTTTGCTTTATGCATCCCAAATGGTCTGCCCTTCGCTGGCAGGGTTTGCAACGAATTATTGCTGGTGAAAACAGGAGGCTGGGGTTTGGAAACCAGATGAAGCTTTTACTTTTACAGACTGTGGGGCCAGGGGGATTCCCAATAGGAAGCATCCTGTATGGACAAGCCCATCCACTCAAGCATTGTTAGCAGACACGTGTTGAACATCTACCGGGGCCCAGGCACTGTGCCCGGCTGGAGAGCAGAGACCCGTAAGAGTGATGGGGTCCCGGCCCTCCTGGAGCTGACACTGGGGCCAGAGAAAAAGACAAGGCAGGGGATGGCATATGGGGTAGAGGTGGAAGAAGGCTCCCTGGGGCCTCAGGAGCAGGAGGAGATAGCCCAGTGGAGAGTTGGAAGGGAACAGTGACCCCACAGGGACCTGGGTCCTGAAAAGACACTGGTGTGTTCAAAGAACGGAGGGAACCCAAGCCCACTTGGCAATGGTCAAGAAGTTTAACAGCTCCGGCCAAGGCGGAGGACTGACCTCACTGGGCCTGCTGGTGGACCTGGGAACTGGTGGACCCCTTCTGGGGGACCGGCATTATCTCCTAAAGCTGGACGTTGAGACCCATCACTCAGCAACTAAATAGGTCCCTGATAGGGTGGGAGTCTGGAATGCCCCCAAAAAATCTCTCAAGCAAGGTTTAGAAGTGAGACATGGCTGAAGGAGGTAGGTCACTGGGGGCAGGGCCTTGGGTGCTAGATCTGTCGCTAATCCCCTCCCCACCCCTTTTCTCTGCTTCCTGCTGCCATGCCCTGAAGCCCTGCTGCCTCAGTTCCTGCCTGGAGACCAGCTGAACATGGACTGATTATGAACTGACCTCTGCAACCTCTCAAAACTGTGAGCTAAATAAATCTTTCTTTGTCTAAGTTGTGCTTGTCAGGTAGTTTGGTCACGCTGACAGAAAGGCCAGCTAAAACTGTCCCCAAGAGCACCTGTACAACAACAGAGCACACGGATGATAATTTCTCAGCCACACTGGCAATGAGTGCAAACACCACAAGCAACCCACTGCTGGTCACAGATGGATCCGCGCGGGGGATTCAGAGTGGAATGTCACACAGGGGTCAAAATAAGTGAGCCACAGAGACGAGACAACGCAGCAGTGCGGATGAGCTCAGCAGTACCGTATTAAGTGAACAATCTAAGTTCCAAAATGTTACATTGAAGTGTTAGAATCATTTTCGCAAAAATAAAAATAGCTAAAATAAAAATAGATGGAGAGCTGGTTCTGTGATGGTTAAACTAGGTGAACAGGGGCAAATCCCTTGGTTTCTCAGCTGGAAACAAGAGAAAAATCCCGGCCTGGCCCCGTAGTGGAAAGAATCACCACAGGAGACACTCCTAACAGAGCCACGCTTGCCCAGCAAGGGACAGTGCTCTCTGCTGTTGTAGAATGCCAGGGGATGTGGGGGATGCTGAAGGCAAATGGCGGTGACTAAGTCACCCCTGAACTTCTGCCCCATCATTGAGTTACAGCCTCATCAGGGGCCAGGCCTGTGGTTGCCACACCTTCTTACATCCATTATGCTTGGTAACCATGGACTTGAACTTGTATTTAGAAAATTGTGGGTCAGGCCCAGTGGACCATATCTGTGATCCCAGCTACTCAGGAGGCTGAGGCAGGAGGATCGCAAATTCGAGGCCAGCCTGAGCAACTTAGTGAGATCCTGCCTCAAAATCAAATAAAAAGGGCTGAGGATATAGCTCGGTGGTGAAGCTCTTGTCTACCATGTTGAGACCCTGGGTTCAATCTCCAGTCCCACAGGAAAAAAAAAATGAAAATAAACTGAGTAACACTAGGATAAAAGGAAAGTTAATGTTTCTACGACAGCTTCATTGACTATTTTGGAAAGACTTAAAAAAAAAAGATGTGGGTGAGGGATTGTAAAAATCCGGGATCCTTCCTTAGATTATTTCTAAGTGTCTGTAAATTTTCTCTTCTCTTTAAAGCAACAGAGACACTGCACCATGGGTGTGCTTTATGCAAGAAGGACAAGAAGAGGCCGATAGCTGACCGCTTGCCTGCAGCCGCGTGGGTAGCCTGATGGTTTTAGTTAAGGTAAAATGGGTGTATTACTCTTAGGGTTTCCCTTTCAACCAGTTGCTTTGGTTTCCTAAGAGATTCTGAACAACATCAAAGCTCCTTTCCAGAAAGGCTGCTATGTACAAAGCACCTACTATATGCCAGTCACTAGGTGCTTTATATACAGCCTTTAAAATCCTTCCACTTTGCTACTTTTCTCCCCATTTTATAGATGAAGGAACTGAGGCTTGGGTCTTACGGCCACGGTCCTGGTATGGATGACAGTGTGGAGCTGGTAATGGTCAGATCACAGCACTAGGGAATTAGAGGCGAGAATAATAGTCCCTGCCCTGCTCCTCGGTTACTGCGACCACGGGCAGCTTTCTCTCTCTGGCCTTGTTGTCTTGGGTTCCATTCTTGGAACCCAGGCAGAATCAGGTCTACCTGAATTTTATGGACCAATAGCTCCCCAAAGAAAAATCCTAATCCTGTTATCAGAAATAAGTAGGGGAGTCAGGTGTGGTGGCACACACCTGTAATCCCAGTACTTGGGGGAGGCTGGTTCGAGGCCAGCCTCAGCAATTTAGTGAGACCCTCAGCAACTTAGCAAGATCCTGTTTCAAAATTTTAAAATGTAAAACTGGGCTAGAGTAGCTTGGAGGTAGAATGCCACTGGGTTCAATCTCCAGTACAGAAAGGAAAAAAGAAAGAAAGAAAAAAAGAAAGGAAGGAAAAAAAGAGTAGTGGGAGGGCAGGGGAAACAAGGACTGCCCCCAGACGTTTACACTGGGTGCAGGGTGTACAGCATATGATCCAGCCGGCCTGGGTTAAGGTTGTGGGATGGTGGCCAGAGTGTCTCTACCCCTCTCCCCTAAAGGACGACGGTGCATGATACTTCAATTTCATCTGGGCCAGAGTCCTCTTTCTGGAGCGAGAGGAAGGAGAAATGAAAGAGCCCCATCAGCTCTCTTTTTCTTTTCTTTTCTTTTTTTGGCACTAGGGATTGAACTCGGGTACATTCTACCTCTGAGCTACACCCCCAGCTCTTTAATTTTTAATTTTGAAAAACAGTCTTTCTAAGTTGCTGAGACTGGCCTCAAACCTGAGGTCCTCCCATCTCAGCCTCCCAAGTACTGGGATTACAGGCAAGCATCACCAGCCCAGCCCACCATCTCATTTAACCCTCACGGCAGCCCTGAGAATCAGGTCCTACTCGTATCCCCATTTCATAGACAAGGAGACAGAGGTTAAAGGAGATGCAGCCAGTCGCCGTGATCAGGAAGCTAGCCAGGGGCATAGAGGGTGGATGGGTAGGGTGTGTTGCATGGGAGTGGGTAATCAGCAGAGAAAGGCATATTTTGGAGGCTGCACCTGGGGCCTCTGCAGGTTCTGAAACCCAGAGCCCTTTCTGAACTGTCCCAATAGCTGATCGGGGGGTGCTGGGTCCCAGTCAGAGGGCTTCCTGGGTCTCTGGAGACTTCAGTTCACTGTGTAGCATCACGACAGTGGTTTGGGGCTCAAGGATCCACCATGGGAACCAGCAGACCGGGGAGGCGAGACCCCGCCTCTCTCACGAGGAACCCCCCTGCACGCTGCGTGGGCTGGAGCACAACGGATGAGAAGGGCCCAAACCCCTGGGGACCTGTGGCCATCAGGGGCCTGGCGCCCACGGAGAGGCAGCGCGGGGAGACGAGCACTTGCCCTGCAGACAGACAGTCCCAGCTCTGCCCTTCCTGTGTGGCCTTGAGAGTCCCCCTTAGCACCTCTGTGCCTCAGTTTCCTTGGTTGGAAAATGGCGATAGTAATAGTGTTTCACCGAGTTCTTGAAGGGTTGAATGTGACCCTGAATGTAATGTGCTTCATACATAACAACCATATTTTCCTTTTTCCTCTGAATCGCCTTCCGTGGTCCTTTGGGACGGTTTCCTCAGTGACCCTTTAGCTCATAGATCTCCTGCTCTCTGGGCTGGGCAGAAAGGATGGACTCCCACCACATGTGGGTTTCTGGAGTGTCTGAAGTCGCGGCTTGTCTCGGACCATGCCTCAGTGTCCCTCCTCCACTCAATACCGGCCATGAAAGTAAGGAAGAGGGGGGCCACTAGGGGCTCCCCGACCCCACCAGGGCTCTCCCCACCCTGCTTGCTTTCCACCTCTCCTGGGCACTGGCGTGCGGAGTCAGGACACATCTTGTTTCAGGGGCCTTCCTTGCTTAGGTGCTGGGGGACACCCTTCTGTTACTGCTTCTCAACTCAGTGATGGGGTGCCCCTTCATGCAGGACTCTGCTTTCCTTTAGCTCACCCCACACCCACAGCCAGGCAGCCCCAGGGCAAGGCTAGATGGGCTGGGTGGGTGGGTGGGTTGGTGATGGAAAGGGGTCCCTGAGGTGTTGCTCAGCCCCCCACCAGGCCCTAGAATGACAACAGCTCCTCCTGACCTTCTGGGGAGAAGGGAGCCTGCTCCCCCTGCTTCCGCCAGCCCCCCTGAGTGTGGTGAAGGCTTGTGCAACCCGCCGGGGTGGCCCCAGCCAGAGAGGTTCCTGGGGTTGGGTCTGATGCTCAGAACAGACGAGCCCCCCACCAAGAAAGTGAAATTCACAGTGATGGGGCCAAGAGCCCGTCCTGGGGGTCCCGCCCCGGCTGGTCCTGGGATGGCACGGTGGGGAGGGGCTCCGGCCAGTCAGGACCACCATGCCCTTCAGCTGGATGGGGTTTCAAAGCCTAGAGTCAGGAGGGGTCCGGCGGGGGCTGGGCTTCCACCACGATTGCTTCATTAGTGGTTTTGGATTGTTGGAAATCTCTTCTCTGAAGCCAGGATTGTTGCAACAGGAGCTTTAATCCAGGGCGGCCAAGAACCCCAAAAGGAGACCAATGCACATCTCTAGGGCTGGTTCTCTTTCAGGCTGGGCTTTCCTCCCACCCCCTGACGGAGGCCTCCTCTGCCCCGCAGACCGAGCGGCTCCAGGTCTGGAGACTCCTGAGGCGACAGCCCCCCCCACACACACACACCCCTCACGTGCAGAGTCCCGGGCTCGCCCTCACGTGTTGAGAAAAAGCAGAACCCCAATGACCCACTTCCCCGGGACCCAGAACCCAGGACCCGGGACCCTGCTGCTGATGTGACCCTCAGCCTGTGGGCCCAGACACCTGCTCCCTGTGGGAATCACTGCTCTGGGCCTCAGTTTACCCAGTTAGAAATGAGGGGGTTGGAGCCGCGAATGCCTTTACCAGGTGACAACGAGGAGGGAAGCTGAACCCAGGGTAGCTGGACCAGTGCTCCTTCCTCCTCTATGGCTTTCTCCCCTTGGCCCCAGACTGCCACCCTCGCCCAGTTTCCCTGATCTCACTGGCGCCCTTCACCGCCCCGGATCCTCATCCTGAGTGCTCCCCGGCCTGCACTCTGGTCCCTTACTCCTCTCTAAGCCGCCCAGCTGACCTTCCAAAAGATGTACATCTGATGGTGGGCCCGCCTGCTGCTCTGGACCCAATGTTGTCTTTCCATGCCTCAGATGTGAAGCCCGGCCCCCAAGTGGTATTGTGAAGGGGGCTTGGAGGGGAATTACAACTAGATGAGGTCATGAGGATGGGGCTC
The DNA here is from genome assembly GCA_004027185.1 of Glis glis. NCBI lineage: Eukaryota > Metazoa > Chordata > Mammalia > Rodentia > Gliridae > Glis > Glis glis. The sequence continues at coordinate 24,035 of PVJS01006161.1, read as the reverse complement.
CCGGGTAGGATTAGTGCCCTTCTAAGAAGACACCAGAGAACTTGCTTTCTCTCCCCACCACGCGAGGACATGGCGAGAAGGTGGCAGCCTGCAAGCCAGGAAGAGAGCCCTCGCCGGAACCCAGTCAGCCGGCACCTTGATCTTGAGCTTCAGTCTCCAGACTGTGAGGAATAAATGTTTGTCGTCTAAGTCACCTGGCTAGTGGTGTTTTGTTATAACAGCCCCACGCTAACTAAGACATCTGCTGAATAACCTTCTGTGCTACTGTCAAATTCTAGATCCCCCACTTGCCACTCTCCCTTCCTGCTTTTGGTTCCAGCTCATGTTGTCAGTCAAACACCACAGTCTCACACCCAGGGGTGAGAGGTACTTCCAAAATGGATCTCAGATGGCTGCCTCCTGGTGCTCAGGCCCCACAGAATTCCCTTCCCTGAGCGTGGGCTGAACCTAGAAACCTCCTTCCAACCACTTTTTTTTTTTTGGTGGTACTGGGGATTGAACCTAGGGGTGTTCTACCTCTAAGCTACAAATCCAGTCTTTATATATATATATTTATATTATTATATATAATATACATATACAATACTTATATACATATATTTATATACACTAGTATATTATACATAATAGTATAATTATGTATAACATACATAAGTATATTATATATAATAGTATATTATTAAGTATATTATATATAATAATATGTTATATACTTTTATTGGTGCATTGTAATTATACGTCATAGTGAGATTCAAAGCAGTACAAACATACATGCACACACCACTTGGTGTGTTTCCCTCCACATTTCACCCGCTCCCCACCCACCGTGCATGTTAGTGAAATTGTTGCTGATACCTTCATATATGAACATAACATTATTTGATCAGCTTTCTTCATCGGTTTTCTTTTTTCCCCTCCCCTCCCTTCTCCCAATCCCCTTCCACCATCCTACTGGTCTTTTCCCTCATTTATCTGAAGTCTCTTTTGTTTCCTATTTTCTCTCTAGCTTCCACATATGAGAAAAAAAAATAGACGACCCTTCACTCTCTGAGACTGGCTGATCTCACTTAGCATAATATTCTCTAGTTCCATCTATTTTCCTGCAAATGACATATTTTGTTCTTCTTTATGGTTGAGTAAAATTCTATTGTGTGTATGTAGGACATCTTCTTTATTCATTCATCTGTTGATGGACATCTAGGTTAGCTCTTTTTATTTTTTATTCTGAAACAGGGTCTCACTAAGTTGCTGAGGCTGGCTTTGAACATGCAATCCTCCTGTCTTAGCTTCCCAAGCACTGGGACTACAGGCATGAGCCACTGCGCCTGGCCTTTCTGATCACTTCTAACCAGCAAATGTGGCGGGATGTCACTTCCACGATTAGGTCATAGAGGCCTATGTTTCTGTCTTGCTCTCACTCCCTCCTGCTCTCTCCTGCTGGCTCCCTCTGCAGTGTGGGAGCTGCTCTGTGGACCAGCCTGCAGGGCAAAGAACCAAGCAGATGAACAGCTTGAGAGCAGCCGAGGCCCTCAGTCCAACGGCATGGGAGGAAATGATTCCTTCAAGAACCCACTGAGTGAGCTTGGAAGCAGATTTCGCCCTGGTTGAACCTTAAGATGCCTCTGACTACACCTGACACCTCGATAGCAAGCACTTTGTTGAGAGAGCCTGAGCCAGACCTGACCCAAAAGAGCCAGTGCAGATTCCTGACCTACAGGAACTGTGAGATTTAATTTAACTAATTTGGGAGCAATTTGTTATGCAGCAATAGCTAACTCATATACCAGGCTTTGCACCTGCCGCCCAAGACCCTCCGCTCTCCAGCCATGCTCCTCCTTAACAATGGCTTGGTCTCCACATGCCATCAGGTGTCATCTTAGCCATCACTTCTCCAGTCCCTGGACCATACTGTCTGGTTTTTCCCTAAATGCTTATCCCACTTGGCTATAATGACCCATCCTATAGACTCTAAACTCCATGAAGACGGAGGCTATGATGTCTTTCTTGTCCATTGCTGTCTCTCCAAGTCTTGCATAATGCCAAGCCCACAGTAGGTGCTCAGCAAACATGGAGTCCATGGATGAGCAAGTGAAACTCGGAGAGAGATGCTACTGTGAGTGGGAGTTGGGGCTTCCTCTTACCCACTGCACTCCTGAATCTCACATGCAGCCCAGATGCCTTCTCCTGGGCCAGTTTTTGGTCCAAGACTTACCCAGCCCCTTAGCATGGTAATAAAGCCACAGACAGGACTGACGAGGTCCCTACCGTCTTACAGCCCAGGAGCAGGGAGGCAGACAAGAGCAGGAGAAAGATAACTTCCACTTAAATACAGGAGTCTATCCTCACTCCTTCCCCAAATTCCACTCACAGGATGGAAGCAAGGAGAAGGACGTGGATAAGAGCCCAGAGGACAGGGCCCGACAGACTCTTAGAGGTTGGAAAGTGGGCAGATGCTGAACCTGGCTGCTGGAGAGGCGGTGCCCAGAATCAGCAAGCCAGTCTAAGCCACGGAGTCCAGCAAAGGCCAGGAGTCAGATGCACCAGATATGCCCAGAGGTGGGAGTGATGCCCAGGAGAACAACCAGAAAGACCCTGGACTCGGGAAACAAGCAGAAGGGTGACGTGGAGGCCCGCAGCCAGACCAGCCAACCTTCTTTCCACACATGGCCCTAAGGACCCAGGCAGCCGCCTTTACCCTCCCCCACCACCCCTGCAGAAACCTTCAGCCCAAAGAAAGGAACTCAGAGATGCTGGCTTGGGGAACTCCCAATGGAACGCCAGGTCCCTCTTCAACAGTCCCCACGAACCTGGCATTGATACAGCACAGAGCCTAATATAGACAGCAAAGCTCACGGCGTCTGAGGAATCATGAAAAGCAGAAACCAAATAAACAGAAGAGGAGGAGGAAGGGGAGAGACAGTAAATTCAAGGTGCAAACAAACAAACAAAAAAAGGTAAGAAACACATATAATTTATATCCTCATAACATATGGGAAGATATTCCATTATGAAACTGTAGGCAGCTACCAAAAAAAAGAACACATTTAGAAACAGCTCTTAAAATTAAAAATGAGAACCAATGTAAAATATTTAATAAAACATAAAGATAAGGAAATAACTTAGAAAACACAAAAGACAGCCAGGCGCGGTGGTGCACACCTGTAGTCCCAGTACTTGGGAGACTGAGACAGGAGGATCGCAGGTTCGAGGACAGCCTCAGCAAGTAGTGAGACTCTCATCAACCTAGCAAGACCCTGTTTCAAAATAAAAATAAAATAGGGCTGGGTGTGTAGCTCAGAGGTAGAATGCCCCTGGGCTCAATCCCCAGCACCACAAAAAAAAAAAGAAAACACAAAAGACAAGAAAGATGGGAAATATGAGAAGAAAAATATTAAAAAGTAGTGAATCAATCCAGGAACTTCAGCAACCAGATCAGACGAATCCCAGACAATTTACAAGGCAGTTAGATACTCATTCCTAAGAAGAGCCCATGAAGTTAATCGTGCGGGGAAGTACTAAAGAAATAATACAAGAAAGTGTCCCCAAATTGAAGGCCATGGATTATTAGAATGAGTTTTATAGGAGTCATTGTGCACCCAGATAATAGATGAAAAGAAAAATCACCAAGGGATGTCTCAGGAAATTTCACCCCCATACACACACGGAGATTGAAGAGATCCTAAGACTTTTAGAAACAGTAAAATAAGTCATATGTGAAGAATCAGAATAGTCTCAAACTTCTCAGTAGCAACACAAAATTCCAGAAAACAACAGAGGGTGACCTGAAAATTCTGAGGAAACATTTCTAACCTAGCATTAAATATCCAGCCAACCCAGTAATGAAGCATGAGGGTGGAACAATGACTCTTTTTTTGGCATGCAAATTCTTTAAAAACTGTCTCTCATGTGCCCTTTCTCAAAAAGCTACTGAAGGATATGCTCCACCAAAATGATGGTACACACCAGGAGGTGGCAGACTAATGGCCTTGTGGGCCAAATTCAGCCACCGTGTGTTCTGTTTTGTTTTTGTTTATTTGTTTGTTTTGTTTGTTTGTTTGTTTTGTTTGCCATATGGAGGATTGAACCCAGGGGTGATCTACCTCTGAGCTATACCCCAACCCTATTTTATTTTTTATTTGGAAACAGGGCCTTGCTAAATTGCTGAGGCTGACCTCGAACCCTCTATCCTCCTGTCTCAGCCTCTCAGGTACTGGTGTTATAGGTGTGCACCACCACCACTTGTTTTTGTAAATAAAGTTTTACTGGAACACAACCCTGCCCATTTATTTATGTATCCTAAGCAATGGGGCATCCCGCGTCACTCCCCCCCCCCCCCGGCTGATTCCACTCCTCAGAGATATTGCTTCTCTGGGTGCCTCGCTACACAGTTTGAGATCAGAAATGTAATTAAAAACACAACTTGTTTGCTAACGGTCCAACCTGACCAGGATCCTTATTAGCCTCTTTCCCAACGCCACAGGCTCCGCCTCCACCTCTCAATCCCACCGTTGGGCTCACAAATTCTCATTCTAGAACCCTGACCTTAAGCCAGGCGTAGTGGTGCACGCTTGTAATTCCAGTACTTGGGAGGCTGAGACGGGAGGATTGCAGGTTGGAGGACAGCCTCAGCAAATAGACTTTCATCAACCTAGGGAGACCCTGTTTCAAAATAAAAATAAAATAGGGCTGGGGAGTAGCTCGGAAGTAGAATGCCTCTGGGTTCAATCCCCAGTCTCTCTCTCTCTCACACACACACACACACACACACACACACACACACACACAAATAGAACCCTGTCCTTCACTTCATTCGTGGACCAGATGCCTCTTTCTCCAACTTCAGCCTTGCCCCACCCCACCAGAGGCTCAAATCCTGGTTCCCTTTACTTAATTCGCCCTCTCACAAAAACCCTAGGCCCAGCGCCCGAGCCCTGCCGGAGCTCTGGACACTGCTCCCTCAGGAGGGCAAGGCAGCCACTTAGATAGAGAGGAAGGGGTTGAGAGAAGAGACCGCGAGCTGGGTGCAGATCCTGCTCCTTCACCCCCAGGCTGGGAGACCCCTGCCTCCTGGTATCTCTCTCCTTCCTACTCACATTTAGAGGTATATCCTAGTCCTGGGGGGCGTATTCCAGGGGATAAGCTAGTACTGGCATGTGGCTTAGGGTTGCCACACTGTATGTGGTCAGCATATTGTCTGGAATGAATAAGAAAGCTTTGTTTGAGTCTTATATTTAGAGATGGGCTACTAGATGATTATACTATAGTGTAAATGACTGATATGTTCAAGACTTTTCTTGTGCTGTATGTCTACTATTTTCCTTTAAGACCTAGCTCTGGATCCACCTCCTCCAAGAGGCCTCCCTGTCCAGCAGGCCCACAGACATTTTGCCTTTCTCTGAAGTTAGATCGCTTAAGTGGATGAGCACTTATAATACTCTTACAGATTAATTTATTTATTTCCTCCCCAAAAATGACCATAAAGGTAAAATGGAATAAGCTTCTTTTTCTCAATGAAATTAAAAACCCTTCAAAGACAGGGACCGTGTCTTCTCTTTGTAATAAAACCCAGTTGAATTCAGGACACTGAGGTTCCTGGTATGTAACCTGGTGTGTGATTCTGGACACTGGTGTGTGACCTTTGTCACACACCACCAGCTGTGTGACTTTGGGTAGGCTGCTTCTCCTCTCTGTGCCTGCTAACTTCCTGGGCTCTTCTAGGAATGACTATCTAACTGCTTTGTCAATTTCCAAATGCTGCACAGATGTCACTTTTCTAATTGTGATTAATATGGCATTCAGGTTGTTGACCATCCCAACACTTAAATCAGAAGCGCTTCTAACCACCTAGGGGCTGTGATTTCACCATCGGGCCTGCCCCGGCCGCCTGCTCTCTCCACCACCCAAGGAGGGTGGCCCAGAAGCAGGGAAGGGTTGGGGAAACCAAGGCCCCCAGAGAGTGCTTTGGCCTTGGCCACGGCAGAGCTGGGAGTGGTACCCAGACATCCTGACTCTGCCAGGCGGGGGCCCAGCGGGGAAAGGGCCGCTCTGATGTGGCCTGGGACATTGTTCGGGCGGGCTTCTGTTGTTTGGTGTTTAGTAGTTTTGTTGCTGTTGTTCTTTTTCTAACCCCAATAGCACAGGCAGGAGGGGGCCTGGGCCATCGGAAGGTGTTATTTAGAGGCTGTTTGGGAGCTCTGAAAACCCCATCCAGGTCACCCTGACTTCTCCCCAGAGGAGACAGGGAGAGAGTGGGGGACAGATTTTGGCTGGAGACCTCCTGAGGAACAGCCACTCTCCCGGCCCACCCAGGAGAAGCTGGTGGGAGCCAGGTGCCTACAGAGTTTTCCAACCATTAATGAGCAGCGTGTGTGTGTGTGTGTGTGTGTGTGTGTGTGTGTGTGTGCTGCTGGGGATGGAACCCAGGGCCTCACGCATGCTGGGCAAGCGCTCTACCACTGAGCTACATCCCCAGCCATCAGTGTATAAATCTTTTGAGGTGGAGGGCACCTTTGTGGGCTTCCAGTCTAGCAGTTTCCAAAACAGCTTCTTCAGGAACCGATACTATCAGGTATTAATGAATGTTATGTGGAAATAACATCCCAGAGTTGAATTTTAATTGTTTGAGAAATGCTCAAACCGTCCCATGTATGTTTGTTAAATGCAGGACTTCTCAGAACCTTCCATTTGCTCCTGTAATATTGTGACTATCCAAGAAAGGGGTATGGGATGTTATCGACCCAAAACATAATTTTAATTTTATTCATATTATTGATGTGTGTGAGGATCCTCTAGAAACATTACTTAAGTGGAGCAGGGTTACCAAGAATATATCATTTTCTTTATTTCTCTAAAATTACTCTAAAATGCCCTTAGGAGCCTGTACCCAGTAGGTAGAAGGAAAAAAAGAGGGAAGGAAAGAAAGTGTGAGGAAGGGAGGGAGAGAGGGAGGGAGGGACGCTAAGTGTGTTCCATCTGGATTCAAACTCGCTCGAACCCAATCACTTAAGTACCCGCTCCACTGGCTGACTCCTTGCCCACGCTTTCCCATTGCCCCACATTTCCCCCTTCACACAATGACTGGGTGTTTGGGGAGCCTGGGTGGCCATGGACCCCGAGCCAGGCCTTTTGGGGGTGTGCTCACTGGTGCCCACTGATGTCCTCTCCCTGGTGCCCCACTGGCCACTGTTGACCTTTCCAGCCAATGATCGTGTGGTCAGAGCATCACTTAGCATCCGGCTTCAATCTGCCCACTTTACTAACATAAACATCTCCGGACTTGGCCCTGAGCAATCGTATGTACACATTTTCAGGTTGGCTGCATGAGTTACTTTTGCCCAAACCCATTTAAATACAGGCATGAACGATTGTCCTAAGGTCACCTGTGTACTCCCCAGAGCCATCCTTCAGATCGCCAGGACTTGTCTCCCACCCAGGACTCATCCAGCTCCGCTCTGGACCAGCCTGGCATTCTACAGACACCGGTCAAAGAGAACCGGGCCTTCGCTTCTTTCCATGAGGCTTGCCTCTGCAGGGCAAGCACCCACCCTGCAGAACCACCGCGCTGGCCCAGAACCCACAACTACAGCAGTCTCCAGGGGCTCGGCAGAGCGGGTTATGCTGCAGGCCACACAGCAAAACTTACCCCAAACCCCCTTTCCTCACCCCAGCTCCCACATTCCCACATCCTCTCTCCCCACTCCACCTCCCACTCCCCTCTAAAAACCAAGCCTGACTTTTTTTTAAATACTTTTATTGGTGCATTGTAGTCTCACATCATAATAGGGACATACGTGCACACAGCACTTGGTGAGCTTCCAAGCCTTACTTTTTAAATTTTAAGTTGTTGAAGACTCAGCCACACAGCTGTTCCCAGAAAGCTCCCCAACTTCCCCAGATCCAGCGTTTCTTCCCAGTTCTCTTTTTTGTTTTGTTTTGTTTTTATTCTGGTACTGGGGAGTGAACCCAGGGGCATTCTACCTCTGAGCTATATTCCCAGCCCTATTTTATTTTTTTGTTTTGAAATAGGATCTTGCTAAGTTGCTGAGGCTAGCCCCGAACCTGTGATCTTCCTGTCTCAGCCTTCGCAGCACTGGCATGACAGGCATGCACCACTGCATCTAGCCCAGTTCTCTTTTTGCCCACCCCGGTCAGGCCCTCACATGACAGACAGGGAGCCCAGAGGGACAGTCCCCTACTTGGAGAGTTTTCAAAGATCTGTGTGGCACCGGAGGCAGAGGCACAGAAGAGGCAAAGACCCGCCCCAGAAATTGATGGTGGAACTGTGCGTAGATCCCTGGTCACCGGACACCAAGTCCAGGGCCCTTCCTGCCCGTTTCCCTGGGGGATGGAGAACCCAGTCCAAGGCACTGCGGTGGGGGAGCCTGGCTTTCCTCTCCAGGAAATGAAATGACCTCCTCTCTCTCTCACCCCAGCCTCTTCCTGAGCCCGGCTCTAAGCCCCCCACCATAAGAAACAGGATTTACAAGCCAGCTGCTGTAATCCCTTTAAAATGAGCTTTGGGGACTATAGGGACTCTCTGGGCATTTCATTTTTTCAAAACAATATTTCTGGCTCAAGAGTTAAGATTTCTCCACTCTCAGGCAGAATCTTAGGGAGATAGAGGCTGGCCCCTGCGGCTCCCTTGGGGTGAGAGTACACCCCCACTTTCCCCCCAGGGCTCCCAGGCAGGTTTTGGAATAGGTGTTACTGCCCCAGCGGGTCCAGCCCTCTTCCCCATGCACACCCTGCACTGCATAGACACCACTCCCTCTCCAGGGAAAGGGTTCAGGGCTGGGTGCAGCTCAGTGGTAGGCGCCTGCCCAGCATGTGTGAGGCCCTGGGTTCAATCCCCAGCACTGCAGGAACAACAACAAAAAGAAGTCTTAAATACAAAGACCCCCAGAAGGCAGCTCACTTACTGAAATGAGTTCTAAAGTGTTAATAACGGACAAAATTTCCTTTCCTGAGTGTTGGCCCTGATGGGCCGAAATGATGAAGTTCCCCGCAACATGGAGATGAGATGAGGAGGGACAGGTGGGGCTGGGGGAGGGGCAAGGCCACCAGAGACAGATGTGCAGAATGCTTCAGCTGTTCGGCAGCGGCCACAGAATTCCAAAGTCGGGCTCTGGTGGCTGCGCAACCACCTCCCACTAAGCAGAGCAAGGAGCCACACTAGGGTGACCGGCTCACCCCAGTTTACTCAGGACTTTCCTGGTTTTAGTGCATCCATGGAAAGCCCTTAGTGCCAAGCAAACAGGGGCAGAGGGTCACCCTAAGTCACCCCACCCCGCCGCCCGCCTCAAGTGCTTAACGGGGCTCCTGCGTCCACTGCACAGCTGACTGGCAGGTTTGGGATGAGGCTCTGGGATCTGAGTTTTGATCAAACACTCTCCCTGGCCCCCTCCTAACACACACACACACACACACACACACACACACACACACACAGATTACTGACTCTTAGAACCAGACACCTGGAGAAACTGTCTCCAGGAAGCCTCAAACAAAACCCTGAACAAACACTGCTATTTTCTGAGCACCACCATGCCATCATCCTCAGCACGGCCCTGTGAGGTGGGTGTAGTTATCTAGTCATCTCTATTTTACAGATGGGAAAACTGAGGCTCAGAGAGGTTGAGTGACCTGCCCGAAGTCACAGAGCTCGGAGTGCTGCCCGCGTTCTTCATCCTCCGGATGTGAGTAAAGCAGGGTGGGCAGGCGTTCTGTAAAGGGCCAGGTGGTGAACGCCCTCAGCTTCGTGGGCCATCAGCTCCTGTCTCGACCGCCCCCTCTGTGACCGTAGCTCCAAAGCGGACACAGACAGGGCATCCTCCAGGGAGCCTGGCTGTGTTCCAGCAAAACTGTTTACAAAGATGGGGCGTGGGCAGGAGTAGCTGGCCTGGAGTAGAGCCTGCCCTCCACTACCAACAAGAACAAGGGCACAGAAATGACCGGAGGCTCCGCAGACCTGCCTGACAAGCCACCGCTGCCCGCCCCCCACCCACTAAGGCGCTCAGACCCCGCCTTGGGGACAGACACGCTGGATCTTCTGGGCCCACGTCACCAGAAGATCCAGGCTGTCCTGGGCCACACACAGCGCTCTGGGCCTCCTGAGAGGACCACTCCCTCTGCCCCCAGCACATCCCAAACCCAGAGGGGCCAGAGGGCCCAGATTCTGTGACAATCACCCCAAAGATACAAAAGCAGTAACCCCTGAGAAGCCACAGTGACTACCTGCAGGAGTGTCCGCAGGGCTGCTGCCGTCCCCAGCTCGGGCAGAGGGCTGAGCCTCAGAACCCGCAGCCTCCCCCATTTATACCCTGGGCTGCAGCGGCTGGGGGTCTGATGGCCGAGCAGCTGGGCCGCAGTCCATGTGATGGAGGAGGCGGTGGGGACTTTCACCATCGCTGTCACCTCAAATTGCCCACTAAAGAGCTCCGGGTGGTGGGTGGCCGGGTCTGGGGAGCATCAATCGCCTGCTCTCTGTGGGCTCCTGTGTCCCTCCCAGAGGGCAGAACAGGCTTGGGAGCCAGCCATGGGGGAAGTGGCCCTCAGGTCCAGGCCTCTCAACGGGGGGTGCCACCTCTCCCCTACCTTGTCCCTGCTGTGCCCTCCGTGGCCTGCCCCGCAGGCACGCATGCCAGCCGGTTCTGCCTTTTCTCAGGCCCATCAGCATTGGAGCCAGACGGGATCATTGTCCCGCCTGCCACCCGCCTGCCCGCCCTCCTCCCCTTGGAAGAGGCCCTGCCAAAAAGGCCTGGGGAGACTGGGGTGGAGGCTGCGGGCTGGCGACTGCTGGGCCTGGCAGAGGACTCCTACCTGCGCCTCTGCAGGAGACTGGGGGGCTGCTCCAGCACATGCAGGCCCCAGGGAGCACGTGTACTGTGCGTGGTGTGCACGTGGGACGCTGTACATGGACATCAACTGGGCCTGTGGACTGCGTCCTAGTCTGTGTGAGAATATGTGTCACACACGGGATGTGAGAGTGCACGGCCTCTGTGTGCTGTTTGTGCAATTTGGGTGAGGTACATGGCCTCTGTGTGCTGTAGGGTACATGTGGGGTGGGGTGCATGGCTTCTGTTGTGGGTGCACAAGGGTGGGTGCATGCCCTGTGTGCTGTGGGTGCAAGTGGGGTGGGGTGCATGGCCTCTGTGTGCTGTGGGTACATGTGTGGTGGGATACACAGCCTCTGTGTGTTATGGGTGCACATGGGGTGGGATGCAAGACTTCTGTGTGTTGTGGGTGCACATGAGGTGGGGTGCACAGACTCTGTGTGCTGCAGGGTGTGTGGGGGAGGGGTGCACAACTTCTGTGTGCTGTGGGTGTAGGTAGAGTGATATGCAAAGCCTCTGTGTGTTGTGGGTGCACATGGGGTACATAGCCTTTGTGTGCTGTAGGGTGCACGTACAGTGAGGTGCATGGCCTTTGTGTTGTGGGTACACATGGGGGGTGCATGCCCTCTGTGTGTTGTGAGTGCATGTGGGTGAGGCACATGCCTTCTGTGTGTTGTGGGTGCACATGGGGTAAGGCACACCCCCTCTGTGTGTTGTGGCTGCATGGCCGCATATGCACAGTGGTAGAACACTTCATCTGTGTTTGTCCCTGTAGCGAGGGCCTGTTGTGTCTGTGTCTGGGGCAGGGGGACAGGCCTGTGTTCCCCCTGTCCTAGCTTTGAAGTCCTTGGATTCTGACTCATGGCCCCTAGGCATCCAGTCAGAGCCTGACCACTTCCTGGCTTGTTGGTAAAGACCATAGGAGGTACTCTTTCAGCCGCATTGTGGAAGACCTACTCCATGTCAGGCACTCAGATCTGCAGCCTGTCCGGGCACTGTGCATAGGACCACATTTCTTCCCCCAAATGACCTATGAGTAGAGCAATTGCATTCCCAGCCCCAGCTCACAGCCTCCCTGGATCTGTGTCCTTTGCAACATGAGTCTTCTGCCCTTTGCAGAAGCGAAGTCGGTTTCACCTTTGCTTGGATCTGGGCTGGCCCAGATGCTCGACTGGCCAATAGAATGTGGCAGAAGTGACTCGATGCAGTCTGGGACTAGGACCCAAGCAGCCCGTGGCCCCCACCTGATACCTTGGAACTCAGTCCTCAACCTATAATCCCGATTGCTCAGGAGGAAAGTTGCAAGTTCAAGGCCAGCTTGGGCAACTTAGTGAGACCCGGTCTCAAGATAAAATAGAAAGGCTGAGGGTGGAGCTCAGTGGCAGGTGCTTACCTAGCATGTGTGAGGCCTGGGTTCAATCCCAGAACAAAGAAGGAAGGAAGGAAGGAAGGAAGGAAGGAAGGAAGGAAGGAAGGAAGGAAGGAAGGTCTGGAGGAAGAGAGGCTTGGCTCTGCATGGTAGTGTGCACAGCACCCTGTACATCTGTGCCTACAGCTCCAAAAAGCCACCCCATAGTGGCTCGTCACCAGCCACCTACCAGATATGTGAGAGGACCCAGTCCAGGTCCTCAGAGCTGCCTACCCCACCCACAGCCGAGTGCAGACACAGGTGGCCCCAAACAGAACCACCAGGAGAAGGAGCTACTGAAGCTATCATAACCTCCTGCGCCTTCAGCCACTGAGCTGTACTGTGTGTTGTCACCTGAGCAAGAGCTCGCGGACAGAGCCCACATCGTTACCCTCCCATTAGACTGAAGAGAGATTGCCAAGTATAAACCTCCCAAAGTCCCACAGCGTCTATGCCTACAGAGTAGGAACCAAACCCACATAGTCTGGTCCCAGGGTACAGGAGTATCATGCTGCCATAAAAGATAGTTTGTTTTTTTGTTTGTTTTTTTTGCATTCTGGAAGCTGGAAGTCCAAGGTCAAGTCACCAGCAGGGCTGGTTTCCGGCGAGGCCTCTCTTCCTGGCTTGCAGATGGCTGCCATCTTGCTGCGCCCTCGCGTGGCCTGTTCCACCAGCATAACTTCATCCCCAAATACAGTCATGGTGGAGACCGAGGCTTCCAAGTCTGAATTAATGGAGAGAGGGTGTAGCAATCTATCACCAGCTATGAACTTCCACACCAAGCCACCTTTATAGCCACAGGCCACCCATAGGACCTACCTTCGGCCTCTGTTTTATAGCACAAAGAAGGAAGCTGCGGCTCAGAGCACTGAGCCCAGGCCAGGAGCCCCAGGAATTCCCAGTGGCCATGCCAGCCTTCGGCACAAATAGCAGCTACAGCCCAGAGTCTGGCTCTCCAGGGGCAGGAAAGTCCCTGAGGAGCCCAGGATAGCCCGCTGGAGGAAGAGAGGCCTGGCTCTGTGTGGTGGTGTGCACAGTACCCCTATGCCTGTGCCTATAGCACCAGCAAAGCCATCCCACAGCGGCTCGTCACCAGCCACCTACCAGATATGTGAGAGGACCCAGCCCAGGTCCACAGAGCTGCCTACCCTGCCCACAGCTGACTGCAGACACAGGTGGCCCCACACAGAACCGGCTGTATCCCCTCTGTCCTTCAGCCTTGGAGCCTGGCCTAGAGGGGAGGGTTGGAAGGAGGGGAGCCGCTCTGCCCTGAGGCCTGTTCCACAGTTTCCTAAAGAGTCAAGCCCAGTGGCCCCCTGGCGGGAACCGACAGGATAGTCTACCGTGCCTGTCTCATCCAAAACCAACTCCCAAATAAACCCCTCACACTGGACTCCTCATCTTTGGGTCTGCTCCTGAGGGCCTATGAGACAGAGCCATCTGCCCTCTCTGGAAAGGGCAGCTTTTCTCCCCCTGAGAGCCAGATAGGAGCTGGTCCAGACCCTGATCTCCAAGCAGGTTCGGCAGAATCCCAGGGGCAAGGTCACCCACAAAGCCCCTGGAAGCCCGGGGAGACCTGCTTCTGCTCATCCCCTCGAGCGGTGTCAGAGACCTGGGGCCGGGGAAAGCTTCCTCCTGGGCCTGTGTGGCTCCTCAGGTCAGGAAGTCCCCGACGTGGTCCTGCTGGGACCAGAGCATGGGGGAACATGCGGGATGCCGCTGATGGGCCAGACTTGGTCTCCTGAGGTTTCCTCTGTGTGGCGAGCTGCCCCTTCACAGGGCTGGAAATCAGACTATATCTGGGCCAGCACTTCTCCTGGCCCCCCAAGCCCTGCCGGACAATAGGGCTTGCAGTTTTCCTCCTTGCAAGAAAAAGGAAGGTTCCAAGGGCCCTTCCAGGTCCTTCTGACCATTACCCAACAAATGAAGGCCTTTCTACCTCAAAAAGCCCCTCCAGCCGGGCGTGGTGGTACACGCTTGTAATCCCAGTACTTGGGAGGCGGAGACCGGAGGATCCAGGTTCGCGGCCGGCCTCAGCTCCCTCTCTTTACTTAGTGAGGCCCTCCGCAACTTCGTGAGACCCGGTTTCAAAGTAAAGTATAAAAAATAGGGCCGGGGGTGTAGCGCGGAGGTAGAATGCCCCTGGGTTCAATCCCCGGTACCACAAAAAAAAAAAAAAAAGCCCCTCCAAAATGGCAAACTTCTTGAATGCGCTGACCCCATGCCCACCCTTGGTTGCCTCTGCTCCTGGGGACATCTGTCTACAGTGGCCGGATGGTCCCAGCCCTGCCAGGGACAGCCAGTGGGTTTCTTGCAACTCAGTTTCTCAGCCCATGTTCCTTTTTAACATCATAAATTTAAAAATGTTCTTTTATAAGAAAAAAAAAAGAGGAGGGAAGAGAGGAATAAGAGGAGGAAAGGAGCGACTATAAACAAAACATAAAAGTTGTTTAATGGGCAGCGTAAGGAGGCTGCGGGAGCCTGGCATTGATCTGCCCTGACATTTCACCTATTAAATTAAGAGCTTCTCAAAGAAGCGCTTGGATTTTTTTCTTCTTCTTCTTCAGTCAATTAAAATTCTTTACTGAAGAACAAAGCTGCTATTGTCTGAGCTCTGTGGGCAGAGCTCCTTGACAGGCACATGGTGGCACTTGAAGGGTGGGGAGACAGGAGATAAAAGTGCCTCTCCGTTTGGGGGACCCAGGAGTGAGAACCAGGCCAGGACCTAACCCCATAAGCCTCTCCTAGGGGCGCGATGGGCTGGAGCCCAGGAACAGTGGAGGGAATCCCTGGCATGGTGTATTGGACAGGGTTCTCTAGATTAACAGAATACACAGAATGAGTATATTTGAAAAAAGGGATTTATCGGATGGGCGTACAGTTTGCAGCAATGTAGTCCCAGGTTCTGACTGCACGTGGAGAGTCAGAGGAACCAGTAGCTGGTCGAGCGGTCTAAGAGCTGGAGTCTTAGGATCGGAGCAACCACTAATTCAGTCCCAGTCCAAGACGTGAAGATCAGGAAGCTCTTCGGAGAAACGATGGTGAAGTTTCAGTTTCCAAGAGCTGGAGGCCGAGAAGATCAAGAAGCTCTTCAGAGAAAGGCGAAGCCGGCGGCCGACGATCTCAGGCGAGAGCAGATGCGTTTTCCTCGGAAAGAGTCGCACACGCCCTACGCGGCTTCTCCCTCTTTTATCTAAGTCCACACCTATCAGAATCCTGCTGCCTACATTCAGGACAGGGCTTTCTGTTTAATCTGCTGTTACACACCCAAAATCACATAATCTTGGGTGTGTCGTGATCAGGTCAAGTTGACAACCTAGACTGACTATCACACATGGGTTGCCAAGAGAACATGGAGTCTCTGCTGGGAGGCCAGGATGTGAGGCCTTGGTAAATAATTCATAGGTCCTGATACTAACCCTGTGCGGTAGACAGCAGGGTCCCAGTGGACAGACGAGGAGACAAAATGCTGCTGAGAGGTTAACTCACTTACCTGAGGCCACTCACTGCGTTGAACTGGCAAAGTCAGGATTCTCAACTATTTCTAGATATTTCCAACACCCAACTTTTATCATCTCTCCACCTCGCTTCCATCATCCCAGGGCAGTGTGGGGAGCTAGCCCTCCGGGGCTGTGCCCACACAGAGGAGGCAGCCACAGACTCTGTCCTAACAATTGTCCCCACTGGTACTGCCTGAACCCACCCTGACACATACCCAAGGCCCCCATCTCCCTGTCTCATCTCCCTTATAAATCTTCTTCTTAGTTCCTTCATTCCCAGAGAGGTGTCAACAGTTATTAACTGCTTAGAGCTGAATCCCTCCCAGGGGTCTTTACTCTTAAAAAGGATGAAAATAAAAAACTCGAGTCACAGAGCCATGGTAGGCCATTTCAGGCATGTGGTAGAGTTGAGAATGAATAACTTAAGGGCCTTTTCAGTTCCTAGAAAATAAAAACCGCTGGGCATGGTAGCGCACGCCTGTAATCCTAGTACTTGGAAGGCTGAGACAGGAGGATTGCAGGTTGGAGGACAGCCTCAGCAATTTAGTGAGACTCTCAGCAACCTAGCAAGACCCTGTTTCAAAAAAAAAAAAGGGCTGGGAGCCGAGCATGATGGCGCACGCTTGTAATCCCAGTACTTGGAAGACCAGAGGATCCGGGTTCGCGGCCAGCCTCAGCTACTTAGTGAGTGAGGCCCTCCACAACTTCGTGAGACCTGGCTTCAAAATAAAGTATAAAAAATAGGGCCGGGGGTGTAGCTCGGAGGTAGAACGCCCCTGGGTTCAATCCCCAGTAACTCAAAAAAAAAAGAGGGGGGCTGCTGGGGCATGTAGCTCAGAGGCAGAACCCAGTACTGAAAATTTTAAAATAAATAAATAAATACCACCATAGGCGCTCTATATAGATTAGTCTAGGAAGGCGAGGATAGTTAAAGATTCCAGAGGGGGCAGCCTAAATTCTGTCTCCTGAGCCATTCTGGTCCCTATGCCTGTTAGCCTGACTTAGACACCTGGGCCTAACCAGCGCACACCCAGGCTCGAGACCTCTGAGAGATCTCCTCACTCCATCCTAAAATATAGCCTCAATGGGATGGTCAACTGGTGGACAAGGGCGGTTCAAACATTTTACCCACCCTAAGATGGTGCCCTCCTACAACCCAGGGACCAAAGCTTTGCCACTCCTCCACGATAAGGGCCTCACTTGGAGTCATCAAATCCCAAAAGCTAAGAGCTGCCAGGTACTGCGCGGCTGCTGCACGCCAGCCCAGTGCCCAGCACACTGCTCGCTTGATATCATTGATCATGCTTGCTGCAGTCTTTTCTCAACTTATACATGAGGAAACTGAGTCACGGTGAGGTCACACAGACAGAGCTGAGATCCATCCCTGTCCTGCATGGTCCAGAGCCCATCATGCTTCTACCACCAGACCGCCCTGTCCCATCTCTCCAGGGACAGCAAGAATGCAAACGTGTGCAGCCCGGATGCCTCGTGGGCTTAGCCAAGTCTGCCCCTTTGGACAAGGCAAGTGTTGGGAGACAGGGGATCCCCACTGTGGGCACCTGCTGTTTCAACAGCCCAGCTCCTCCCCCGCCCCTCGGGGTGACAGCACTCTGCTTTTCCTTGGGGGAACGTTCTCCCAGTCCACATGGAGGAAGCAGGACAGATGGTGCTCTTCAGCACCTAGTGTGGGCACCTGACCCAAGCCTGGCCAATCAGGAGCCTTCATCTTCCCAGGACACCATTGGTTCAGGGAAGGGCACATGACCCAGTTCAGTCCAATGAGAATCAGGCCTGAGAGTTTTGCTGGAAATGCCCAGGAAGGAAGGAGGAGGCTGATCTTCCCACCAGGCCTGCTAAGTTGGGAGGGACAGCTGGTAGAGCCACTGGTGGCCCCTTTTATACCACTTGAGAATGAAGCAGAACAGAGGAAAGCCGAGCCTGGAGATAGACATTCCTGGTGGCATAATTAGAGCCCCTGGATCCAACATGCCTGGAATGAGTTTGCCACTGTTTGCTATATGAATTCCTAAAACATAAATTCTTTTTTCTTTCCTTATTTTGACCTTCGACAGTTCAGGCAAAATTTCTGTTACTTGTAGCCTAATATATCCTTAGGTTGGCTGCTCCAGTTGTCCATCTTCTCTGTGGTCAGCTAAACCACCAACTGCTCCAGGGACATCTCCCCCTACCTTGCTTTTACTCCCTTACAAACAAGGTTGCCTGAAATGGGCCAGACAGTGGCTGTCTACCCTGGAAGCGTGGTTTAGGGACACACTGCCACTCAGAGTCCACAGAACAAGGTACAAAGTATTTCTGGGGTTCAGTCCTCAAGGCACTGCCGGGCTCTTGCCTCCCAATCTACCTTTGCATTACTCCAGGTTGGACCCTCCTACTCTCCTGCTCAAACACCCTCCATGGCTCCCCAGATGCCACATCCCGCAGGCTGCTCCTAGCCTTCCTCTCCAGCCATGTCACTCCTTATGCCTTGACCTCCAGCCACGTCAGACTACACACTTCCCCTCACCTGCCGTGAGACTGCCATCGTCACACCTTGGCTCAGGCTCATCCCGCTGCAAGGGGTGCCCTCCTCGCCCCCATCAGAACCCTACTCATGTTCAAGGCTCAGCTGAAACGAAACCTCTGCCAGAAAGCCGGTGGTCATTTGCCCAACTGAAATCAACCATTCCCTGTGCCCCCAACGGCATGTCACCGGGGCCCCTGGGGTGACCCTTATGTCGCTTTGCTGCTTAGAGTTTGAGGTCACAGCTTGCCTGCCTGTGTCTCCCAGTAGACTGTGAACTCCGTGAAGCCAGGGGAAGCCCAGATCCTTGCTCGGGGCTTGACACGTCACACGTGCTCAGGAAACATCAGTACAGCTGAGTCGAAATGCAGAGTCAGAAACTGCTAACCTCTGAGGCAGAGACTGCCACGTGTCCCCTAAAACCCGTTCTTCCTTTCTTCTATAATATTAGAACCCTTGATCTGAGGCTGAGCAAGTAAAAGAAAGACTACATTTCCCAGCCTCCCTTGCAGCTGGGCTTGGCCATGTGACTAAGTGGCCAATAGGAGGTGAGCAGGGGCAAGGCCACCTGTCCAGGACTGGCCTTCAGTGGGAAGGGGATACTCTCCCCTCTCCACTTCCCTCTTCCCACTGGCTGGGATGTGAACATGGTGGTGTGCCCCTCTAAACCTATGGGGGAGGCCAGCCCCCAAAGAAGATGGAGCAACCTGACGAGAGGCGCCTAGGGCGCCGCAGAGCTGTCCTGGCTGCCCTGGGTTGCCCACACCCCACCTGTTCAGGTTGAGTCACCTGAGCAAAATCGATGCTGCCACTGCTCCATGAGGCAGCACGCTGTCTCACACACACCCACACACACACCACAATCGCATGTCCCTGGGAGTCCCACACTCCTCCAAAGAGTATCTTGTGTCTTTTGGTTCTTATCACATGCATGATACTTTCCGCCGTCTCCCTGTGAGGTGGGAAGGTCACATTTGATCAAACCCATTTTTCCAGATGGGTAAACCAAGGCTCAGAGCGTGGGGCTGCTGACCCCAGGCCTGCAGGTGGGAAGGGGCAGGCTGGGGCTCTCACTTCAGTCCTCTGTTCCTGCAACACCCCCAAGCTCAGTGGTCTTGAAGGAGGGACTGGGTCTGGACAGAGGGAAAATATGACCTGCTTCCTACACATCCTTCAAAACCTCAGGTCAGCAGAGAGAAGAGCAGCCAGGTTCCGCGGCCCATCATGCCGGTGGGAGCGGTGGCTCAGGCCTCAGGACTCTCCTCCAAAGGACTGGGACCCTTAACTCTGGCGACCCTCTTCCTGTTTCTCTCTGCTGGGGTGGAAGACATGAGTCCATTCCAAATGGAGCGGCGACCGAGGCCTGCACGCAGCCTGCATTGCTCTTGGAGGGCAGGGGGTCAGAGTGTGGAGGTGAACCTTTGAGCTGCCATCTAGTCTCCCTAAGACCTTCCCTCTCCCAACCAACACTGCTGTCATTCCTGCCCTGGCCACCTGGCTTGTCCCCAGCCCAGCAGAGCCAGGAAGCTCAGGAACGTCAAGGCCTGTGGTGTCTGGGACCCGATGGGGCTGAGGCCAGGGCTCAGTCTCCCCTCTGGTGCCCACTCGCCTTTCTTCCTGGAGTCACCTGCTGTTGAGCCTCTGACTGAAGGAACCGGATTTGAGTATGTCCTTTATCATGCGAGGGCCCTGAAACAGTCTCCTGGGATCCCAGGGACATCACGGTGGATCTAGTCCTTAAAAATATTCCTGGGCCAGGAGTGGTGGTACACACCTGTAATCCCAGTACTTGGGAGACTGAGACAGGAGGATTGCAGGTTTGAGGCCAGCCTCGGCAACTAAGTGAGGCCCTCAATAACTTAGCAAGATCTTGTTTGAAAATAAAAAAATAAAAAGAGCTAGAGTTGTAGCTCAAAGGTAGAACACCACTGGTTTCAGTCCTAATACCAAATATATGTGTGTATTTTTTTTTCCTGGAAGGGCAAGCTCACCCTCTGAGGCGCTTGGGAGGTGTTGAGGGGCCAGGAGACAGGTAGGCTGCACCCCTAGAGTCAGGTCCATTGACCAGAACCATTGGGACCCCCACATTCACCTTCCCTGGCCTAGTGTTACCAGATAAAGTCCAGACAATTCAAATTCCAGATAAATAATAATTTTTACTATAGGAGTCTTCGATAATGCATGAGATATACTAAAAAAATTTTTGTTCATTATCTGAAATTCAAATGTAACTGAAAGTTCTGCGTTTTTGTTTAGTGTATCTTACCAGCCTTCCCTGACCACCACGGCTAACAGGTGTGGGAGATCCCCCCAGGCCATCCCCTGACCAAACCACCCCAGGGGCCTGGCAGCATCTGTGTCCTCTGTCCCTCCACCCCCGCCTGCAGCCTTGGAGTAGCAGCCCTCTAGAGCTCTTCTCCCTTCCCCCTTTTGCCTATCATGCAAGAACCATCAATAATCCACGCAGTCCAGAGACACGGGTATTTCTTATCCCCCTTCCTAAATGAGAAAGCAGAGGTCGGTGAGGTTAGCTCAATTGGCCCAGTGACAAAGTCAGTGGCAGAGCCAGAGTCCCACCACAGGGCTCCGCACACTGCCTCGGGGCTGCCGAGATCCACCCACCCAACCACATTCACCATCCACAGACACCCTGGGGCCGGCCAGAGGCTCCCAGGCTCCCCACAGGCCCGCAGCAGGCCAGGAAGAGTGTGGGACCATAGGTGAGGACTCTGGGCCGAATCGGACTTGGCCTCTTAGACTGGGGCCACAGAGCCATCACTTCCTGAGATGGGCAGCTGTGGTTTGTCTGCAGGACCCCCCGTTGACTCGGGGATCCCCCACCCCATTCCACAGCTCCTCATCCACAGATCCCACAATCTCAGAGCCCTGTTGGTCCCCTGATGACAGAGGAGGGAACATGGTCGGTACCTACAAATCATGGGAACTTGCCCCAGTCCACAGTGAATGGACCTAGAATTGGGCATGTCACCCAGGCAGGGCAAGTCAGAGTCCCTTCATGGGATTTGCCACATGGATGCCGGCAGAGATGGGGGATCTCCTATTCCGGAGCCTGAGATATCAGTGCAGGCATACCTAAAATAAATCCACAGAGGAAAGCAGAGTCAAGAGGTGGAGAGAGACAAAGACTCATAACTCCTGGATCCAGCCATACCTGAAGCGACACTTGGAATTCTCAACCAATTAGCCCACACATTTCCCGTTTTTGCTTAAGCCAGTTTGGATTAGGTTTCTGCCACTTGCAACCAAGAGTGTTATGGAGATAACTCAGTCACACAAGGGGTTTGGACTCTGGAATTGCCCGAGCACTCTCCTCGCTGCTACCCCGCCTATAGAAGAGTCTCCGATGGTTGACCGTCTACTATCCCAACCCTCCAGGTCCACGTCCACCTCAGACCTCACACTGCAGAACTCTCGCCCGGAGCCCCAGCCCCGTCCCCCCGCCAGATTCCTTCCCCGCCACCCTCTGGCCATGGTGCCGATCGGCCAGTGGGTAGGTGGACTTCTGAAACCCAGAGCCTAGGGAATCCACGCCAGAGACGGGATCTAACTGCTTTGGGGAAATTTTTCTTTTAAATGGAATTATGAAATGTCAATTATCAAAACACCAATATATCATTTATTGTCTACTTCTCCAACTGGGAATTTTGTCAAAAGATGGACCTTTTGTTCATTGATTTAGGTCAACTTCCTCTTTGCCCCAGCATGGAGACATTTTGAAAGTCATACACCAAGGTGGATTGGGGTGTGGGGCCAAAGGCGAAGAAGAGAGAGGCACTCTGATAAAAAATGGGGAGCAGCCCCCAGCCCACCTGATGCCCGCCCGTCAGGTCACCATCCTGAAGCAGCAATGTCCGTTCAGGGCCCTCTCACTCCTCCCTGGCAGGGCCCCATTTTGTTGGGAGACATCTCCCTCCTAGGACCCAAAGCATACCCCCTCCCCCCAACACTCTTGGGTGTATTCCTTCGTTACACCCAACACTCTTGGGTATATCCCTCGGTGGTCTACGCCAGCCATAACCGGTCCCTGTATGGGACCCCTTTAGACATGGCCCTGTGACTGGTCCAACCATCAAGATTGAGGAGACCCTGCTGGGCCTCCCAAGGAGACTTTCTTCACTGATTTAGAAAAAGGGCAACAAACAGGAAGAGATGGGCCTCTTATTCACTGGCTAGTGTCCTGTCTGCCTCAGGTACCCGGAACTGTCACAGCCACTTTGACCGTCTTGAGGGGACTCGTCTGGAGCCAAAGCCAACGCTCTGAGAGTGCACAACTCGCTCTGCTCCAAGCGCTACCCTACCCAGGGCCTTTGCATATGCAGTCCCCTCTGCCCAGAGCTCACCTGGCTCATTCCTGCACTTCATTACAGTCTCTGCTCAAATGTCCACTGCTCCAAAGGACTTCTCTGACCTCCTCCCCCCACCATCTTCTAGGTCCTTGAGTTTTTTTGTAATAGCTCTTAATTACATTATGTTATACAGTCATGCATCAATTGCACCAATTAATAATGGGATACAGTCTGAGAAATGTGTGATGTAATGATTTTTGTCACTGTGTGAGCATCACAGACTGTACTTGCCCAATCCTAAGTGGCAGAACCTCGGCTAATGGTATATACCATCATATATGCAGTCCATCACTGACCAACGAATGGGTTGTTATGTAGCACATGATTATTACACCCTCCCACACACTGTGGATAGATAGTATCCATAAATACTGTGTTTATATGTAATGCATGCAATAAGTATCTGTAAGTGTATATGTGTTATATAGTAGATACCATATATAATATATGCACATTATACACATATGCAATGTGTGTGTGATTTACACACACTGTAATATATTATATAAACACACACACACACACACACATAACAGCAGGTATGTGTATATGCATTTATTACCAGCAGGTGTTCGTACGTGTATTTATTACCAGTCCTTCACACAGGATGCTAGCTCTGTGAAGACAAGGACTTTGTCTTTTACCACTGTACCCCCAGGGCTTAGGGGGCTTAGGCCTGGCACTTTGAAGGTGGCTAGTATCTGATGGGTGGGAGGCAGGCAGGGAGGAGGCCTGTTTCCATGACGACGCTGTGGCGCTTCTCAATCAGCAGGCGCTCAGCACCTTTCCTTGCTGGTAATAACACCTGTTCCCTAGTGAATAAGCTTAGCCTGGTCGCTGTGGGGTTTTGGTCTCTGGCAGCCTAAGGCTCCCTGTCCATACACCTGCAGGCTCCCTGACCTCGCTGCCCTTCGCTGCCAAGGCTCCCTGCAGCCTCCCACCCTCCAAGCTTGGCTGCAGTCTGCAGAGCACCTCGGCAGAGGAATTAGCAGCATGGGGCTTGGCATCAGCGACACCAGGGATCAAGTCCCATTCTGCCACTGGGCAAATTGGTCAGTTCCCCCGAGCTCCAGGCCCCTTCTCTGTAAGACGCGCATCCCAGCAATGGCTCCCATTACAGCATCCAGCAAGCTCATAGAAGGGTTCCAGGGCCAGGCAGTTTGGGGTTAAAGACCCAGCTTGAGCTGTTGAGTGGTGGCGCATGCCTGTAATCGCAGTACTTGGGAGGCTGAGACAGGAGGATCGCAGGTTCGAGGACAGCCTCAGCAAGTAGTGAGACTCTCAGCAACCCAGAAAGACCCTATTTCAAAATTTTAAAAAGTTTCAAAAAGGGCTGGGAGTGTAGCTCAGAGGCAGAATGCCCCTGGGTTCAATCCCTAGTACCAAAAAAAAGCTCTAAGCCGGGCG
>PVJS01006160.1:0-61075 GCA_004027185.1 Glis glis | reverse complement strand
ACTGGGGATTGAACCCAGGGGCATTCTACCTCTGGGCTACACCCCCGGCCCTATTTTTTATACTTTATTTTGAAACTGGGTCTCACGAAGTTGCAGAGGCCTCACTAAGTAGCTGAGGCTGGCCGGGAACCTGGATCCTCCAGTCTCCGCCTCCCAAGTACTAGGATTACAAGCGTGCGCCACCACGCCCGGCTTATTCTTTATTTTGAAACAGGGTCTCACTAAGTTGCAGAGGGCCTCACTAAGTAGCTGAGGCTGGCCGAGAACTTGAGATCATCCTGTCTCAGCCTCCCAAGTACTGGGATTACAAGCCTGTGCTACCATGCCTGGCTAGTGTGAAGATTTCTTAAATCATAAATAACAGAGGAAAGGTAGTTCCCACCTCCACAACTGTATTTTAATGATAATGTCACGTATCAGCACACAACTATTTTGCTGAGAAGTGTTCCCACGCAAAAGTATACAACAATGGAAATATCAAGAGGAAAATCACCCATAATCCAACCACTCTAACAAGTGAAATCTTTTTATTTATCTTTACTCCCACCTAGCCCTTGCTCAAATACATTTTACAGTACTTTAATCAGAGGGCAGAGGCAGTTTCATATTCTTCTGTTTTCACTGTCATAGAGGATTATAAACATTTTCCCCTGGTTGCCACTTAGCCTGACAGACTGTATTACTTATAGACCAAACACATTAGCCTTGGATAAATGAGACTCACCTCAACAATGAGCACCGCTCCTCCCACCAGCCACCACAGACGTTCTTGTACAACTCGCTCTGGTGCCGCTCCTTTTCTGGTAGACACTTCTTTTCAGCTCAGTAGGACCATCAGATAAAAGACTTGCTGATAGGACCCAATTATTTGGGGGCTGGAAAAAACCCTAAAACCATTTTGCTGTTGTATATAAAACATCAGATGGATGTGGAATCTGGACTGCTCATCTTTTGTTCCAGCCAACAGAACATGTTACAAGTATTAGCCACCATTCTCAGCCCTGGGCCAGCCCTGATCAAGCCCTCACAGACGGCTCCCCACTCCCACAGTCCTCTGCTTTCCTAGCGTGTAAATGCAGGAGGAGGCCCAGTACTGGGCCAGGTAGGGAAGGAGGCTGCTTGGGTCTCGATGAGCTGACAAGATAGAGCAACTGCAGTAATGTCTTGTGGGTGTTCCATCTCACTCCCACCTTGAAGCTACCTACTGAGGAATAGTGATCAATTTCCACAGTCCTTCTTCCCATAGCAGGGATGTCCTCTCAGGGTGGAAAACTATCACTTTCTCCCAGGGAGCTGGCAAGCATTTTAGACCGACTGACATTCAGGTAGCCCTGTGAGGGTGGGCCCACCATGCTCCCTAAGAGCTCTTTAGTTTTTTTCCCTGCTCGCCCATTCTGTGTGATCAGCTCCTTCCTTGTGCCAATAACAGAGATGCCAGGGCAGCCATCCCAGGTGCAGGTCAGGTTCCTCGACTCAGTGCTGAGGGCTCCAGAGGCCTCTAAGTTAAATTTCCAGCTAATGTGTATATAATTATTTTTATTTATATATTTGTTCTTATACTCTTGCAGTAGGTGCCCAAGAAATAAGCCAAGTAGGAGTCTTCCACACCTATTGCTAAAATGACTAGAACCTTCTAGAAGGATATGCATGTGTGCATATGCACATATGTGTATCTATCTATCTATGTGTGTGTGTGTGTGTGTGTGTGTGTGTATGTATGTATACATAGATGTATATATGCATATTTTTCTTACTTTCTTTGGATGGTCTTGAGTCCATGAGCCAGGGACAGGGAAGGTTGTTTTGGATGGAATGGTAATTAAAATGAGTGCTGGTTTTTAATTTCTAGTAATTTCAAGTTCCTAATGGACTACTGAGGACTACACTTTCCCACAGCTTGTAATTTCTCTTTTCTCTATTGAGGCCTTATAAAATAAAAATTTGGATTGAAATAAAATAAAAATAAAATAAAAAATAAAAATAAAAATAGGGATTGAACCAGGGACGCTCTACCATTGAACTATACTCCCAGCCCTTTTATCTATATTTTGAGACAGGTACTCAATAAGTTGCCAAGGCTAGACTTGAACTGCGCTCCTCCTGTCTCAACCTCCCAAGTACTGGAATTATGGGTGTGGTCCATCATCCTTGCTAACCTTGTAAATTTTTTTTTTTTTGTGGTACCGAGGATTGAACCCAGGGGCATTCTACCTCCGTGCTACACCCCCGGCCCTATTTTTTATACTTTATTTTGAAACTGGGTCTCACGAAGTTGCGGAGAGCCTCACTAAGTAGAGAGAGAGACAGAGAGACAGGGAGAGAGAGAGACCGAGAGAGCTGAGGCTGGCCGCGAACCTGGATCCTCCGGTCTCCGCCTCCCAAAGTACTGGGATTACAAGCATGCACCACCACACCCGGCCCTTAACATTGTAAATTTTAAACTTTCTTTCAACAGCATGTTCTTATTGGGCTGAAAAGCAAAGGAAGTTTTTATCTTCCCAAGAAAGGAAGGAAGGAAAGATAAATCAGACCTTGGGTTCTAGAGCATAAGGCTTTGCTGATCTTGCAAAACATGTAATTAGTATATCCACAAACAAAGAAAGGGAAGTCTGTTTAGGTGCCAAGTTGGTGTTGGGGGTGAAAGGAAGGTTCACTGTGTTACCTATAGTAGCCTGTATTTCATACTGTCTGACTCAAATGTCCATCGTCTAGGGTCTGAACTTCAAGAGCTGCAGAAAATGCTTGACAGCCTCCAGAGCCCCGAAGACCCAACCCAGGTGGCCCGGGCCCTCCTCCTGCGAAGGGAGGTTATGTTTCTGCAATTTGACGCTGCCGTCAGGCATCTCATCCGGTTAGTGCTGGAGTGCTATTCTTGCCTAGGAAATTCTGCTGGGCAGGTGTTTGCTGAGTGACCATGTAGGGAGGCCACTCTTGGCAAGATTAGATAATGAGCTTAAAATAGTTCAGGCACAGCCAGATCCAGAACGCTGGCCACCGAACATGTCCTGCTGTGAATGCAGTCCGTGTGGAATATGTTTTAATATGCTTGATTTTATTAAATTTAATTCCAGAATACTTTGTATAACAATTGCTACTTTCAATGTTCAGGTTGTTTTATTGGAAGTAAACTATTTATACTTCTGAAGATCATTATTTCTAAGAGTTTTATTACTCAACTTTTATTTACCTTTCAAAAGAACAAAATTTTCACTGCACTTTTGAAGCTAATGGAACTGGCTATTGGAGATAAATTTATCAGTAAATAAATCTAGTGGGGCACAGTGACTCATGCCTGTAATCCCAGCAACTCAGGAGGCTGAGGCAGAAAGATTGCAAGTTCAAGGCCAGCCTGGGTAATTTAGTGAGACTGTCTCAAAATTTAAAAATAAATCAAAAAGGGCTGGGGATGTAACTGTTAGAAATAACTTTTTACGGTGTCTAAAGAACGGCACGTGTTTGAAAATTGCTTGGCAAGGCGATTTTACTTTTTTGCAAAAAAGGGTGCTCCCAGATATGAGCGAGAGCACGCTTCACAAAGAACCCAGTGGGTCTTTCATCCCTAACGCAAGGCTCCTCCTGCGCTGAACTCCTATTGGTCGAAGTTCCAGCTTCACATTCTTCCTGGTCAGCTACAGGAGAAGATGGAGGAGGGCCGACACCTGCAATCTCTTAAGAGATGTTAATTTGGGGAAGGAATGTAAGTCCCTACCAGGTTACAAAATGGCCATTTAAGTGAAACTACCTCCTTTGACAGAAAAGATACAATTATATTCTCACATAACTCAGTGGCAGAGTACCTTTGGGTATGATCCCCAGTACCACACACACAAAAGAAGTAAATAAATAAATATACCGCTGGCCTTCTAGCAACCATCCTATTAAGTATTCTGCATAAAAAAGAATATTTTATTTAGCTAATTAATCATGATTCTGATGGGATTTGGATTGAGATTCACAATGTTTCCAGGATAAGTTATATATGGAAGGGGGAGGGAGTAGGGTCTGAGCATCTCTGCTTATTCTTTTGGTGTGTGGGGGGGGTACTGGGGTTTGAACCCAGGGACATTCTACCTCTGAGCTACACCTCCAGCCTTTTTTATTTTTTGTTTTGAAACAAGGTCTCACTAGGTTGCTGAGAGTCTTGCTACCTTGCTGAGGCTGTCCTCAAACCTGTGACCCTCCTGTCTCAGCCTCCCAAGTACTGGGATTACAGGCATGCACCACCATGCCAGACTTTCGCTCCTTCTTTTTTTTTTTTTTTTTTTTTTTTGCAGTACTGGGGATTGAACTCAGAGGCATTCTACCTACAAGCTACACCCCCAGCCCTATGTTTTTATTCTTTATTTTGAAACAGGGTCTCACTAAGTTGCAGAGGGCCTCACTAAGTAGCTGAGGCTGGCCATGAACCTGTGATCCTCCTGTGTCAGCCTCCCAAGTACTGGGATTACAAGGGTGCACCACCACGCCCAGCTCCACTCATTCTTAAATTGTTGAAATTCATTAATTTCTTTTGGCTAATCCCCATGTGAGTATTCAGCCAATGAGGGGCCCCAGAGGGGCGTACCTGTGGATTATAAGTATTTCCTACCATTAGTATTGGGTATCCATAAAGAATGGAAATGTGGGAATTGCACTGGATGAACTATATTTTTCCTCTTTGTACTCTTCATTTTCTTTCCTCTGTCAGGGAACTCTTCTATCTAGAATGTAAATCCAGCAGGACAAAAAAAATCACATTAATTTCTTTTCTTTTTATTGATAAATAGTCTCTTGAACTGTAGCTTAGTTAAGCAGGTAGGATATAAAGGTTCCAATTGTCTGGATGACCCATTCAATAGGCCTCTGGGCTCTGAAAGCCCAAGGTCAGCATTTGTAAGGAATTTACATGTGGTAAAGAAACAGTAATATCCACCCTCCCACCCCAGAAGTCCTATTGGGTTCAAGACAAAGAGGATTCAGTGTGATACTGTTCTCCCAGAGGAACCACTCTGCTCCTCCCTCCTCCATTCCCGGGATTGTTTTGCCAGGGCCTTCTTTCCTCCTGGCACACTCTGTCTGTAGCCACAGGGCACTGTGTCCTGTATCTGCTTTTGGTATCTTTTTCAGGGGAACCACCAAGGTGTCTGCTCCTTGAGTCCTTCATCTGTTGCGTTTCCCGGGCCTCTTCTTCAGAACGCTTCTGTGTGTGTGTGTGTGTGTGTGTGTGTGTGTGTGTAATTGCACAACGAGCGAGCAGCAGTCAAGACTTAGAACCTTGGTGTGCTTGGCTCCAAAGTCTGAGAACTAGCATGGCTCTGAGCAGGCAGGAGGCGAAAGAATAAGAAAAGCCCAAAGATAAATGTCATCACTCTTGCACATTTTTTACTTAGCACTGAACCTACAAATAAGGGAAAGTCCTTAAATCATCAAAAGAGACCGGAAGCTTGGGGAAGTTGCCGGTCCCTCCCCAGAGCTCAGCAAGACTGAGCAAAGAGGACTGTTTACCCGAGGAGCTTTTGCTTATCTAAGTTGAAGGCTTCTCCAGAGTTTGAAAAGAAAGAGCTGAACTCTTACCTGGATTTAGAGCAGCACCAGCAGCACGCTTCCATAGAGTGGGGGAAGAGGAGAAAAGATGTGGCTGCAGGACAAAAGGACAGTGGCCTTGCAGAGTCAAGTAAAATCTGGCTCTCATAAAATCTGGCTCTTGCTTCTCTGTGCATAGATTAGATGGAGTTGCCTGATAGGTGCGTGTTTCTAAGTACAAAACATTTCACACTACCCCTGTCCGCCTGCCCTGTACCAGCTTGGGCAAAGGCCTGGTGGAAATTGGTGACTGTCCTCTAGTCATCCTGTCCAGGGCCCTTCATTCACCTCCGGGCATGCCCACCAGCCTGCAGGAGGTATTTAGTAGCTAACTCGAGAGGCGCCAGAGGGGACGGTTGAGCTTATCTGTAATGCCAGGTGAGTGAATCATCCTCCTTGGAAATTGCTGCTGGGTGGTACAGTGGTTCTAACCAGTTTCATCTATTTTAGTCAGGAATTGGCAAACCGTTGCCATAGCTCCCTGCGTGCTTTTGCATGGCCTGTGGGCTCAGGATGGCTTTTACACGCTTAAATGGTTTGAAAAAATTCAGTAAGAGAATAGTGTTTGTGACACAGGAAAATTACATGGATTTCATAGTTCAGTGTCCATAAGTGAAGTTTTACTGGAATAAGCCACGCCCATTTAGTAATAGATTATCTCTCGCTGTTTGCCCATTTTGACCAGAGTTGAATAGTTGCAACAGAGACCCTGGGTCCTCTGCAAAGCCAAAAATATTTACTTTCTAGCCCTTTAAATGAAAGTTTGCCATCCTCCGATTTATTTATTTATTTATTTTCGGTATTAGGGGTGGAACCCAGGGGCAGTCTACCTCTGAGCTACACCCCCAGCCCTATTTTTTATTCTTGATTTTGAAACAGGGCCTCACTAAGATGCAGAGGGCCTCACTAAGTAGCCGAGGCTGGCCGCAAACCTGCAATCCTCTTGTTTCAGCTTTCCAAGTACTGGGATTATAAGTGTGCGCCACCATGCCCAGCTCTCCGATTTAAAACACAGAATTCCTTTGCAACTCAGGTACTCTATGGAACAGAATGAAATACGTGGCGTGAGCAATGCCTCTAGCCTAAATGTACTGTGGACATGCAGGGCAAGTAGAGCAAGAAGGAGACGGTGAGGAAATCCTGAAGGAGTGCTGGCTTCCTGCAGCAAGCCTGATGCAGGAGGGCCTCAAGGGCTGGGAAAGAGAGCACCCCGGCCTCTGCGTCCTTGACTCTTTGTTGGTTTCTCTTCATTTTTTAAAGTTAATCTTATTTTCATACTCACCTAATTTAAGTGCCTCTAAACATCCAGATGTTAAAGTGTGTCCCAGGATCATCTGGGGGTTTCTGGGGACACACAGAAGGCCTCACAGGAGCTGGGCCTAGCTCCTGGCAATGGCTCCAGGCTCCAGTATGTGAGAAGCAAAGAGCCACAGCTTTGCCAGCCCCACTGAGGGCCACTCTGCGGGTTTTGCTATATCCTCCCCTCTAGGGGAAGCTCTAGCATGTGCCCCTGAGCTCCCAGCACCCTGAGGTCTGTCCTGCACCAGCTTGCCTGACATCACAGCAGGCGGGCCTCCTGGGAACCCCCTGGCTGCCTATTGATAGTGTCATGGGAGAAGGGTCAATTCTGTGATTCTGTGAAGGGTCTGGGGAGTTCTTAGTGGGGAGAGAGGGGAACGCAGCTCAGGACTTGTGGCTTATGTGATGGGAAACAATTTCAGCACGAATCAGTCAGAGATATAGATAGGGAGGAAAGCAAGAAATACACATTCAAGGGAGAATGCGGGCCACCTCCAGAGTGAGGCGCAGTGGGCTTCACAGCTCTTCTTTTACAGGAGACTTCTGTGAGGGTGGGTAGCAAGAGGCATGTGAGGACATCAGCCCAGCAGTCACAAGATGATTTAGGGTGTTTGGCCATCTTCCAGGTCCTGATGGGGCCTTCATGTGCTATTAGTAGGTAACCCTTTTGTTAGCAGTGCCCAAGGAGATCACTCTTTTTGTGTGACCTCTGACCTCTGGCCAAAAGATATCTTTCCTGTTTACTCCGAGGTTGGATAACTAACAGTTCAGGGTATTTTGTAAGTGTGTGAATTTCCAGTATATTGTCTGGGTCACCTTTCCTGATCTTTTTTTTTTTTTTGGTTTTTTATTTATTTATTTATTTATTTATTTATTTATTTATGTTTGGTACTGGGATTGAACCCAGGGGCACTCTACCTCTGAGCTACACCCCTAGCCCTATTTTTTATTCTTTATTTTGAAACAGGGTCTCACTGAGTTGCGGAGGCCTCACTAAGTAGCTGAGGCTGGCCACAAACCCGGATCCTCCGGTTTCAGCCTCTCAAGTACTGGGATTACAAGCGTGCACCACCACGCCTGGCTTTCCTGATCTTTTATGTAGTCTCTGTTGTCTGATCAATAGATACCTCTTTAAGGATAGTCAACAGTGCTCAGGGTAATTAGTAAAAAACTTGTAAATTTCTTCACATTTGGAACTAATAGGCCTGGCTGGAGGGGTGGGAGGGAGGGTGATAGGCCTGTGTTTGAGGAGTAAGACTATTGGGAAATTTTGCCACAGACTTCCATATTAAAGGTCTTGTTCTTCCTGTATATCTCCTTTTTACCTATTTCTTTTCTTTTTTTTTTTTTTTGCGGTACTGGGGATTGAACCCAGGGGCATTCTACCTCTGAACTATACCCTCAGCCCTATTTTTTATTCTTTATTTTGAAACAGGGTCTCACTAAGTTGTGGAGGGCTTCACTAAGTAGCTGAGGCTGGCCGCAAACCTGGATCCTCCAGTCTCAGCCTCCCAAGTACTGGTATTACAAGCGTGCGCCACCATGCCCGGCTCTTTACCTATTTTTTTTTTATTTCTTCTATCCTACCTCAGTTGTAAGCAGCCAGAGTTGGGATGAATGGTTTGGAGAATTGGGGTATTTTAGTGGGCTGCAGGGAAACCTGGCTTTATTAGGGCCTGGGAAGTGGCAGTTGAGCCACTGTCACCAGCAGGAAGCCAGTCCTTCATTCTCATAGTTCCATAGCACCTTGGGTGCCGCTGGCAGCCTGCAGGTGTTAGACCCACTCCAACAGGAGGCAGGGGTGAGGGTTTGCCCACAGAAACTCTCAGTGGGTTGTCACAGGGGCTTGTGAGCCATTTTTGGTATTTCTAAAGGCTTTATGAAAGATACTTTTGACCAAGAGCAAAGTTCTGTTACAATTTCGCTAGGATAAGAGAACATGTTAAAGACCAAGCAAAGCTCGACCCAGAGGCTGAGATGGAGAGAAATAATTCTATGGATTGGTGGGCAAGATGAGCAGGAAAGGAGCCGTGCAGGGAGAGGTTGTGCCAGGGTGCTCTGCTTCTCAGCTCTTGATTTCGGCAGAAAAATAGATATTTCTGTTGGAATGTTCTGCTTTTTTATGCCATCGTTTTAAGAAAACATATACACCTATATGTGTCCTAAGAGAGGTATGTCTGAGACAGGTTTGGTGGCACACATCTGTAATCCCAGTACTTGGGAGGCTAAGACAGGAGGATCACAGGTTCAAAGCCAGCCTCAGCAACTTAGTGAGGCTCTCTGCAACTTACCAAGACCCTGTTTCAAAATAAAAATAAATAAATAAAATAGAGCTGGGGGGGTATAGCTCAGAGATAGAATGCCCCTGGGTCCAATCCCCAGCACCAAGAAAATTTAAAAACTATAAAAATAAAAAACCCAAAAAGCAAACAAACAAACAAAACCCAATGAGAGGTATGCCTGTCTAAGTGCCTTGGGAGTTTGGAGGAAGGTCAGAAGCAGCTCTGCCTCATGTGTTCTATTGGGCTGGAAGGTCAGAGCCTGTGTGGGACTCGTGTTTATAGCTCAGTTCCTGGCACAGGCATTGAACATACTAGGTGCTTGATATAGCAGTGTCACGTGGGTGTTGAGTGAATCGTGGGCTCCTTGGCAGGGCCTATTGCAGTATCATGAGAAAACACGTGAAGATATAAGAAACAAGAGAAAATGTTTAGATATGCTTTGGGCAACTCCAAGGTCTATCATGATAAATCAGTAGTCCTAGGGATGTAGCTCAGTGGCAGAGCACATGCTTAGCTTGTACAAGGCTGCAGATTCAATCCTAGCACCAGGAAAAAAAAAACATCATAAATCAATACTTTTATCCATTGTCTCAGTACTCAACTACTTATTGTTAATATTCATTAAAATGCAAAAAGCATTTTTATACTAGTACAATTGTTCAAGGCACACATAAAGAGCTCCCTTTAGGAGCTGGGGGCTGTAGCCCATGTCTGTAATCCCAGGACTTGGGAGGCTGAGACAGGAGGATCACAGGTTCAAGGCCAGCCTCAGCAACTTAGTAAGACCTGTTTCTAAATAAAAAATAAAATAGGGCTGAGGGTGTACCCCAGAGGTAGAGCGTCCTTGAGTTCAATCCTTAGTATCACATATGTGCATGTGCACACACAAACACAAGAGTTCTCTTTATCTCAAATTCTTAAGTTCCTACTTCTGTTGATGGCAAAAATATTAAGCTTGCCAATGCCAGGCCATTGAGTGACAGCTGGAGACTGAAGGTGATCAGATCACCTTGAGAGTTAAAGTCAGTCAGGCCAGGAGCTCTCCTCCTGTTCAGCCTGTTGAGGAGGAAATCACTGTGCCCTGTGGTGACTGATGGCTGAACACGCGACATTCAACAGTGGACAGATGAGATCAACAGCATTTATTAGTCACATGCACCCACAGCACAGGACAGGAGGACCCGCTGGCCATGCAGGGCCGTGGGAGGCAGGCTTACAGAACCCGGGGGCACCGTGCTCCCTGATTCCCCAGGATGATTCGCTTGGTTTGTTTGAATAATTCCATGGTCTGGCAAGAAACTGAAACTGCTGCTCAGGGATAAGCAGGAGGCACACCTGGCCCCTTTGATAAGGAGGGTTGTTAGACAAGGGGCGCCTTATCCTGGGAGCAGGGCGGGGAGGGGAACTTGTGGTTAGGCCTTTGAGGCCCTTCTGATTTTGCCAGATGTCAAGGCAAGCACTTAACACTGGACCTTTTAGGCCTCACACTGCACCCTCTCCTTCTTCATACCGTGCAGAGGTGAGCTAAGCTCTTGGGGGTGCTTGACATCGTCCTGGCAGTTGGGGAGGAGGAGCCCTCTCAGCCATCTCTGTCGGGTGTTAGCTGGTCCACCCACAGACCTCTTCTGGCTGGCCACTTTCAACACGCTTCCTGGACACCCACCTTGGGGGTTCAGGTGCTCCCCTGGTCTTTCCCCCACACTCTGAGGGTCTGCCAGTCTCTGGAGGCCACCCCATTCCCATCAGTACTGGCACCTGCCTGTGCCATTGCTGATCCCCTTCTTTTGTGTTGTCTGCTGTATGTGAGACAGGCCACACATGGAGAATAGGTCCTCTGTGCTCTGGGACACCTCCCTGCCCCAGCCTTTCCCGTGTCGGTACTTTTCCTCGGCATCCACTAGAGCTAAGCTCTACAAACAGCCTCTCCTTCCTTGTTAAATTCTTATTTCCTTTTGGGCAAGGAAATCATTCTAATTTATCATGCATACCTCCTTTCCTTATTTAATTTATACTTATGGTATAAATTTCATGCTCTCATCTTCAGGGTTTGTAGTTCTTGATATAGAAAGCCAAGTTTTGTTCAGAACAAAACAAAAGCTGTCCTCTCTATAACCCCTGGCTCTTATTATTTAGTTTAAAGTTTGGTTTTACATATTGAGAACTGTTGTCTCAGTTACTGCTCATAAAAGAGTTCAAATAACACAATTGATAGCTTTGCCCTGGAGCTACAGGTATCCTGTCCAGTCTGGTAGCCACATGAGTCTATTTAATTAAATCGATGTTAATTTAAATGAAATGGAATTTAAGATTCAGTTCCTCAGTCACAGTCACATTTCAAGTGTTCAATAGCCCTATGTGGCCAGTGGCTGCTATATTGGACACTATAGATACAGAACTTTCCACCGTTGCTGAAAGTTGGATTAGACTGTGCTGGTCCACAGTGTATCCACCTTCCCCCGAGGGCTGTGGCCTGTGAGAGCAAAGGGCAGCTGTGGAGGTGAGGGGGACGATGTGGCTGAGAAAGGAACCTGTTCCTATGTCAAGATGTTATCTTGCTACAGTAACTTTGAAGAAAATTTTGAGCTTTAGAAGTTTAAGTAACCACTTAAAATGAACCCCCCCTCCATGTTTTGGTAGAAGAACCTTTTTGGCAGCTGGAAACATTCCTGCCTACCAGTCGGTCACAGATGGCATGTACCATGGGCTGCCACCAATGGGCAACTCCCTCGTGAAGAGCATTTTTGCTTCACAGCTCAGCCTGCCTCAGCCACTGGATCCACGGAGCCTCCAGGTATGTCTTAGCGGTGCTCTATAGAGGTGTTCTTACAGGTATAGGAGTTACTATACCTGTAAAAGGCATGTTGTATGTAGGGGGTTGGGGTGCTTTGTTTCCATTGGTTTAAATTTTGAGGGGTCTGGGTGTTTTAATGCCCTTCAGTCTTTGTTGGCTCCCCGTCACTCCCACAGTGGAGCAGTCTGGGCCTCCGTGCCCAGCTGTTAATCCCACTTGGGGACTTTTCTGCAATTGCTCAATGGGGCAACAGTTCACAGCTGGTAGCAAAACAATCTTACCCACTTAATAATGATAGCAATGACGATATATAAATTAGGTCAGCACTAAGTTTTGAATAGCCCTGGTTACAACAAGTGTTATCAACTGTAGTCCTGGCAACTATTATTGCTCCTAAGCAAAAACAACATTATTTACCTTCTAAATGGGTCAAGGCTAAGGAGAGCCAGAGGTCAGACTACTGGAGCGTCTGGGCAGCACCAGGTCACACGCTGTATTCCTTATCTATTGCTGCAGAACAAATCACCCCCAAGTTTAACAGGTTGAAACAATAAACATAACTGGGCGCGGTGGCATACACCTGTAATCCTAGTACTTGGAAGGCTGAGACAAGAGAATCACAGGTTCAAGACCAGCCTTAACAACTTTGTGAGACTCTCCGTAACCTAGCAAGACCCTGTTTCAAAACAAAAAAATTTTTTAAAGTGCTGGAGGTATAGCTTGAAGGTAGAATGCCTCTGGGTTCAATCCCTACTGCCAACAAAACAAAACAAAAAACCCAATAAGCATGCATTATCTCACATAGTTTCTGAGGATCAGGAAGCTGGGAGCAGCTTAGATTGGTAGTGCAGGCTCAGGGTTTCTCATGGGGCTGCAACCAAGATATTGGCCAGAAAGAAAACCATCAAGAGTCTGAAGAGAAAGTTTATAGGATGGGAGAAAATCTTTTTTTTTTTTTTGGCACTGGGGATTGAATCCAGGGGCATTCTACCTCCAAGCAACACCCCCAGCCCTATTTTTTATTCTTTATTTTGAAACAGGGTCTCACTAAGTTGTGGAGAGCCTCACTAAGTAGCTGAGGCTGGCCGCGAACCCATGATCCTCTGGTCTCAGCCTCCCAAGTACTGGGATTACAAGCATGCACCACCATGCCCAGCATAGGATGGGAGAAAATCTTTGCCAGCTACTCCTCTGCTAGAAGACTAAAATCTAGAATATATAAAGAACTTAAAAACTTAACACTGAAAAAAACAAATAACCCAATAAAAAATGGGCAATTGAACTGAATAGACACTTCTCAAAAGAAGAAATGCAAAAGGCCAATAAATACATGAAAAATTGCTCAGCATCATCAGCAATCAGAGAAATGCAAATCAAAATTACAATGAGATTCCATCTAACTCCAGTCAGAATGGCAACCATCAAGAAAACAAGCAATAATAAATGCTGGTGAGGATGTGGGGAAGTTGGAACTCTTATACACTGTAGGTGGGACTGCAAAGTAGTACAGCCACTATGGAGGTCAATATGGAGGTTCCTCAAAAGACTAGGGATGGAGCCTCCATATGACACAGCTGTGCTATGCCTCAGTACCTTTCCAAAAGAATTAAAGTCAGAATACTATAGTAATACATGTATATCCATGTTTATAGCAGCACAGTTCCCAACAACCAAATTATCGAACCCACCTAGGTGTCCATCAACAGATGAATGGATTACAAAAACATGGCATATATACACAATGGAATTTTACTCAGCCATAATAGAAAACAAGATTATGTCATTTGCAGGAAAATGTAGGAAACTAGAGAATATTATGCTAAATGAGATCAGTCAGTTGCAGAAAGTCAAAGGTCGAATGTTTTCTCTCAAATGTGGAAACTAGAACAAAAATAGAAAGCAAAAGGAACTTCATTCAAATGAGAAGAGAAACCAGTAAAATAGTGGAAGGGGATTGGAGGAGGTATTTGGGAAAGGGAAAGGGAAGAACTGATGGAAGAAACAGTTCGAATTATTCTGTGCCCGTGTATGAAGTTATCACTACGTCTTGCTGTTTTGTATGAGGAGAGGTGGGTAGTGAGGTGGGACCTGAAGGGAATCACACCAAGACCCTTGTGCAAGTTAGTTTGTAGGGCTTTGAACCTCACTAAGATGTATAATTACAATGCACCAATAAAAGTATAAATAAAACAACTTAAAAATAAAAATAAAAAATCAATGATAATAATTAAAATAAAAGATGTTGGCCAGTGCTGTAATCATCTCAGGCTGTGACTGGAAGAGTATCTCAGCCCACTCATATGGCTGTTGGTAGAGGTCAGAAGATCCACCTCCAAGCTTATTCACATGAACTTCTCTATAGAGCTTCCTCCATAACATGACAGATGGCTTCCCCCAGAGCAAACCATCCACGAGAGAGAGAGAGAGAACCTAGATGGAAGTCGGTCTTCTTAGTACCTAATTTCAGAAGTGATATCCCATTGCTTCTGCCATATTCTATTCACTAGATGTGAGTCACCAAGTCCAGTCTCACTCAAGGGGAGGAAAGTTAAGACCATCTCTTGTTGAGAGGAGTATCAAAGAATTTATGGATATATCTTTAAAATCACCTCAAAATCCCAGGATTTTTACCCAAAAATCTCTTACATAATGTTTTGACATTATAAGCATTATAAATTAGTGATGCCAACATCAACCCTGAGCAAGTCCCACACTTCCAAGCTACAAGAGAGAGAGTCTTGGCCCAATGCTTGACCCTCACGTAGACTCAGAAGACAAAGTCAGACCATGACCACTGGGCCTGTTCCTGCTGCCTGTGGGTGTGGCCTAGGATTAGGTGAAGACAGGCGTCCTGGCTCCCAGCTGCCAGAACCAGCACTATCTCCAGGAATTGACTGAAGCCAGAACCAGGTCTAGAGGTCTAGAAGGGGTCAAATGGGCAGGCCCACTGGTTAGACGGGCAGGTCTGCACACCATGTCAGAGATAGGTGATGCCTTGGCTATTGTACTGTGATGTGGAGGAGACAAACTCACATGTGGTGAGTTGTGGCATTGGACCTCAGTTGATACCTAGAACTGGAGCACAATGATGAGGACAGACAACTTCTTAAGGTTCCTAATATTGAGAGCATTTAAGTAAGTTTACTTGTGTTGATGATAAATCTGTCCCATTACTATTACACTGTTCTGGAACTTCTGAATGCCAGTGCTAACTAATTATACTGAAACCATCTGCTACAAAAACAATAAAAATAATAATTACTCCTCCTTCCTCTACATCATCAGGGACTCCCCATCAAGAAGTATTTCTACATAATAATTAAATCACTGAACAGTGTTTTGGGGTGCAGACACAGAACTCCTGTTCATACACAGATGTCTTTAACTTAGGATACAGGACAGCATTACCAATGTCTGTTATTTGGTTCTTTTAGGCATGCGTGCTGTTCCCCTGGAGAGCATTTCTGGAAGACGGAGGACCATTTCCTGTTCTAAGTAGCAGCCCAGAGACCCTAGAATATAATATGCAGGTAGGTGTACCTTCCCATGTGTTGGAGAGAGAACTAAGCGCAGACTGCAAAGCAAGGTGTCGTCGTGTCCACAGGTCAGCCTCCATCCTCTAGCCAGTGGGGAGTAATTAATGAGATAAAAAGGGTGTTTAATTATGAAGCTGTAAATCTGATCCCACAAGATGAGTCATATATTCTTACTGTGGAAGAGAAACATGTTCTCAGCAGATATCAGCCTTGGCCGCAGACTCAACTGAAGTTCCCATGGAAGGGAACTAGGGGAGGGGCATCCATCTCTATCACTGTCTGGGTCTCTTAGAGAAACTGCCCAGTGGGCAGCTCAGAGGCGTGTGACTCCTGACCTGCCTGGCAAGAAGGGAATTTTTTAAGCTGGACCTAAAATGAGAATTTCTTTTAACTGTTTCATTTTTCACTGTTAACTTCTTTTAACTCTTTTAAATTGTTAGTGTCGTGTGTGTGTGTGTGTGTGTGTGTGTGTGTGTGTGTGTGTGTACTGGGGATTGAATCCAGGGACATTCTACCTCTGAGCTACACCCCCAGTCCTATTTTATTTATTTATTTTTATTTTTGTTTTGAAACATGGTCTCACTAAGTTGTGGAGGGCCTCACTAAGTTGCTGAGGCTGGCCGCAAACCTGCAATCCTCCTGTCTCAGCCTCCCAAGTACTGGGATTACAAGCATGCACCACCATACCAAACTTGTTAGTACCTTTTACTCATTGTATGTTTTCTCCTGATTATCTAAATAAATATTGTCATTTTCTTCTTTTTAAAAATATAGAAAAGAGTAGAGCCAGGCGTGGTGGTGCACGCTTGTAATCCCAGTACTTGGGAGGCTGAGACCCGAGGATCCGGATTCGTGACCAGCCTCAGTTACTTAGTGAGGACCTCCACAGCTTAGCAAGACTGTTTCAAAATAAAGAATAAAAAATAGGGCTGGGGGTGTAGCTCGGAGGTAGAATGCCCCTGGGTTCAATCCCCAGTACTGCAAAATAAAATAAAATAAAAATATAGAAAAGAGCTATTCAGGAGGTTGAGGCAAGAGGATTGCAAGTTTGACATCAGCATGATTAACTTAGTGAGACCCTATCTCAAAATAAAATTTTTAAATTGACTGGGATGTATGTAGCTCAGTGATACAGTGCTTGCCTAGCATATGAGAGACCCTGGGAATGATCCCCAGCACTACATGCAGTGTTAAGAACAACATAAAAATCAAACATAACTGCTTCAAAATATGAAGCCAGGCATGGTGGCACACACCTGTAATCCCAGTACTTGGGAGGCTGAAACAGGAGGATTGCAGGTTCAAAGCCAGTTTCAGAAACTTAGCAAGGCCCTTAGCAACTTAATGAGATCCTGTTTCCAAAGAAAATAAAAATAAAAAGCTCAGAGGTAGAATGCCCCAGTGTTTAGTCCCCAGTACACACATATATATACATATACATATTCATATATATAGAGAGAGATGTAGATATAGATAAAAATATATATATATATTATGTTTTATGGAGTAGAGAGTGGATAGGATGGGGCAGGACTGGCTATAAGTTAGTGGTTGTTGGAGATATGTGAGGGGAACTATAATGTTTTCTTCTGTATAGGTTCATAATTCTCTATAAGTAAAAAGGTTTTTTGTAATAAAAGTCAGAATGGCTAAAAAAAATTGTAACCCTACCACTCAGAGACAATCACAGTTCACATTTTGGACTTTTCCTAGGTATTGATGTGTTTGTAGCTATACTTTTAAAGGAAGATCTCACACTATACATTCTGCTGTAAGGGCTGAGACACTTGGTACTTCTGCACAAAGCTGAATGTCTGATATGTTCAAGGAGGACCTTAAGCTACAAGTGTTACTCTGGTTTTTATGAATTTTCTTTTTTTTTTTTTGCGGTACTGGGGATTGAACGCAGGGGCATTCTACCTCCGCGCTACGCCCCCAGCCCTATATTTTATACTTTATTTTGAAACTGGGTCTCACAAAGTTGCGGAGGGCCTCACTAAGGAGAGAGA
Source organism: Glis glis (assembly GCA_004027185.1). Taxonomy (NCBI): domain Eukaryota; kingdom Metazoa; phylum Chordata; class Mammalia; order Rodentia; family Gliridae; genus Glis; species Glis glis. Next base: position 43,596 of record PVJS01006160.1, on the reverse strand, counting down.
GAGAGAGAGAGAGAGAGACCGAGAGAGAGAGCGAGAGAGCTGAGGCTGGCCTTGAACCCGGATCCTCCGGTCTCCGCCTCCCAAAGTACTGGGATTACAAGCGTGCGCCACCACGCCCGGCTATGAATTTTCTAATAGTTGAGAGGGTATAAGCAGCAATTAATCTACCAGTTTTCTTCCTAACACCAGATGTAAAGTTCACACAGAAGTCTTCCAAATGGGAGATATGTTTGTTTCTAGTTGTGCCTCTGTGGGCTGAGTGACCGTGACCGCAAGGTGGCTCACGGAGAGCTGGAGGGCATGCGACTGCTCATGGAAGATGTGCTTCTAAGCAGCTATCATATCACGGAGGGCTCCCCCAGATGACAAGCCACAGTGGACGAAAACACACAGGCACCTTTGGTGAGCAGTCTACATATTTGGCCAGTGCTGTATTGTACTGAAGGACCTCACTATTTGGGAGATGGATTAGAGAGTCACATCTTTCCCACAACCTTTCCCCGTGGGCCCCAGGACTGTGCTAATGTCACACCGAAGCCTGTGTGAAGCATGGGTAGCCTGTGAAAACTGTGTCAAAGTATTTTTTCCCAGTTAGTCCCATGATCAGTCGTATTTCCATTTGTTTTAAATTTTTAAAGAGCAAAGGTTATGGGAAGTCCTTTAAAACAAAATGAGAGCCAGGTGTAGTGGTACACACCTATAATCCCAGAACTTGGGAGGCTGAGACAGGAGGATCACAGGTTTGAAGCCAGCCTCAGCAACTTAGCGAGGCCCTCAGCAACTTAGCAAGACCCTATTTCCAAATAAAAAAAGTGGGCTGGGGTGTATTTTGGAGGATCAATCACAGGTGTTCAGCCAGCCTCAGCAACTTAGTGATGCCTTCTGCAACTTAGCAAGAATCTGTTTAAGAATAAAAAATAAAAGGGGCTAGGAGTGTAGCTCGGAGGTAGAATGCTCCTGGGTTCAATCCCCAGTACTAAAAAAAAAAAATTATCCTGTATTGGTGCATAATCCATAAAGAATTTCTATAATGCTTTCAGCTAGATTGGTCCAAAGTGCCAGGATTCAGAAGCCAGTTCCAAAGCAGCCCAGGGGCCTCCGAGCTGCCGGAGGGCCAGTGCCATGCAGTGATGTCCCTCGCTCTGCTGAGATCATTTCTGATACTGTGGAAGCAGCTGGAAGTGCTAAAGGAGCACTGGGGCAGACTGAAGCTGCGAGGCCAGGATGTCAACTCCGTCTCCCTCCACAAGCAGTTCTCGGAGCTTTACGAGTGAGTGTTGCTGGGGCAGAAATACATGTCAGTGAGTGGAGCCTGAGGGTTTGGCAGGCTCTGCCCCTAGATGGGAGGATAAGATTTGGTCCAGGAATCCTGCTACACCCAGCTCCATTGGTGCCTTGGCAGCCAGCAATGCTCTCTACAAACAGTGCCATAGGGGAGAAGCTGCTAGGACAGCTGGACTCCACCGAGCTGCACTGACCTGTCCCTAGGGTCTGTCCCTAGGAACTTGTGCTTAGCAAGTGACCTCACAGTGCTGACTCTAAGTGTTTTAGGTCATGGGGTCCCAGGGAATCCTGGATGGAGAGCTGCTGCTGTTCTCCTCCTTCCTGTCCCCCTCACACCCATGTGAGTCTCAGCAATCGAGGATTTGCAGCCAGAGAATGATGTGGCACGTGCATGGTGCAAACCTTTGCTGTAGGACATTGGCTGGGATGACATAGCTGGCAAGAAAGGCACATGCTTCTGCCTCGTGCCTGTTACCAAACATGCACTCGTTAAGCACCCAACCACCACCCCGGACCTTACCAAGTTTCTTCAGAAGGTTCACTTTGACATAGTCAGAATTGTCTATCCAGTGAAGTTATTATAATCAGCATAACTAGGGAATGAGAAGACTTGTCAATATTTTGAAAACTGAAGACTGAAATTATATGTACTCAATGGGAAAAGACCTCAGGGTTTAATATTGACCAAGGGAGTGGTGAATTTCGATGTTGATGTTTCTGTAAATGGATTGGAAGGTTTGCACATAATGGCAAGAATAGAAAATGAGTGAAAATAATTGTCAGAGAATCAAAATGAAGGGGGAAAATGTTTGTTTGCTAATTTCTATCTCTCTTCTTTGATAGAGCTGACATTCTCTACCCCAGCATGAAAGCTATAGCTAGGCAGATGGGGAAAGAAGATGAATTTGAAGGGCTTATAATAACTAGTCAGCCTATTCTTCCCCCCAAAGGAGCTTCAGAAATTGAAATAAAAACTCAGCAGGTATGCAGGAGCTATTTTAAGTTTGCTTTTGAAATTTTGCTTTGCAGTAAAGTAAAACTACAGATATACCCAAATGGTGTTTTCCCCCTCAAGTCCACTGTAAATTGAAGGGTTGTAAATCATTGAACAGGCTGCAAAGGGTGGGGACTGGGGGAATACCTGTATAGAGGTATTCAAGAGCTTTGATTAAGTAAAGAACTACCTCTTCATGTCTCAGTTCTACAAGTCTAGATTGTCATTATTTTGATTTTCCTCAAATTGAGGTGCATCTTCACAAGAAACATGACAGAAAACAGAACCACTACTATCTTGAACATAAAATCCAGTACACGGGTGTCCACATGGAAATGAAATATTGAATATAGCTTCTTATAACTTGTTTCTCTGAAAATAAGAAAGTGTAATTTATGCACTAGTCCACTAGGTACATTAGCTGCTCTGCGTGGAGAGGTTGTTTTTCCCAAGTTTGTGCTCAGCCTGATCCTGGGACCCCGGCTCCCCATGGCTGGGCTGCTCTGCTGTGTGGTTGTCAACACAGAGAGGACTGTGCTAAGCAACAAGCAGCACTTGGGCCCACACACACACGCCCTAGGGCCCAGCCCATTGCTCACCCTTCTGATCTCTGGCTCCTCCTCTCCAGAACCGGGGGCCTTTCCACAAGGAAAAGGCGTGCTCAGCAAGCATAATGGGTAGACTGAAGGGTCAAGGTTATTGGAACAGAGTTTTCTCCTGGTCGTGTACGGAGCATCAAGTCTTCTCTTGAATCTCTCCTTGGTATCTACATCGAGTTTCAGATCTGAAGGCTTCTCTCATAAAAGTGACAGCTCACAAAACTCCTGGCCACATTGAGAGACCAAGATGTGAGCTTCCCTCAGCCATGGGGCACTTTAGCAGAACTTAGTAACAGGGGTTATTTATTGATTTATTTTATCAATCAGGATGTGGGCCAGGAAGAAAAGATATTGGTCTCCTAAGAGTTGCACCTACCCCCTCCCCAGCACTTGGGAGAGCAAGAAAAGCACCCGCCCCCTTCTTCCCAGGGAGGAGATAGCTGAGGGCCAGGCCGGAGCCAAAGTCCTTCTGCAGGATTGGACTTGGGAGCCCAGAGTGTAAGCTGAATATGGAGAGTGACTCTCAACCTATGCTTCCTCTAGCTTGAGAAACTTCTGGAAAACCTTGAAATTCATATGATCCAGGAGGTATTGAGGAAAGTTAATAGAGAGATGATGCTGGTTTTATCAGAAAAGTCCAAGGAAGAGTGTACTCTTCCGACAGGTAAAGCACCTTTATTTTATTACTTCAGAAAACAGCATTTATTGTTTTTTTTCTAATTATAAAAGCAATCCACGTATCCTATTCATTGTTAAAAACAACAACAACACTGTAATGATATAAAATTACCTTTTATATCTTAACCGAGAAAAAAATACTATCACTTTCGTTTATTCCCTTCCCTTTAAGCGGCTTTTAAATAGAAAGTATACTTCAACTTCAGTCTCAACTCTGCTGATTAAATGAAATAAAGTTGAAATGAGGGAAACACATAAAGCCTTTCTGATGTGTCATCTATATGTTAAAATCTTACAAATATTCATATGGTGGGAAAGCAAAGCCCTGAGTTCTAACCTCAGGGTGACTTCGTGGCATGCGACCAGCGCACTCACACAGGATGTGGAGGGGCGCGGGGTCATCATCTTGAAACGCTGGGTCGTTTTAGCATAGAGCGTGAGCTTGGTAAATGAGGTCCTGTGAATCCTGTGAACATGCACCAAGGACTTGGAGCTTGGCTCACACACCTCCTGCTGCCTCCCCACTCTGCCAGCAGCGGTTCCCAGCTGCCTGATCCTTGCTCTCTGATGTCCCTAACATCTCCCTCCCACTCCCACCCAGCAATTGCTGCTGCCCTCCATCCCCAGTGGGACCTGGGCATAGGGGGGCTCAAGGTTGGGCATGTGCACCTGGCATGTCTCCGGGACCTCAGGATGGCAGCACCATGGAGTGTTCAATGGGTAACCCAGTGAGGGTGATCCTCTTGTCCACCCATGGATACCTACACTATCCCAGGTTGGAGGGTGCAATCCCCTCGGGTTGTGGGTCCATAGTGGATTAGACCCATGAGAAGGGAAGACGCCAGCTCAACTTCCCCACCCCTGGCCAGGGCAGGTGCCTCATTCTGGTAGCTGCTGGGTCATGTGTATTTATGCACTGAGTCACAGGTTGGGTAATGGGGTGCTGATGAAGGTCTCCCTTGTCCTGAAAGAATTCCTACATTCAAGGGAGGGCAAGATTAAAGCAAGCAAAAACACAATGTCAGATCAAGAGAGACCGTAGAAGAAAGGAAAAAGCTTTATATGATGGTGCTTATAAAGGTATTCTTTTCCTGCTTTTTTGAACAAGAGGCCTTGTATTTTTATTGCACCAGGCTCTGCAGATTTCATAGCTGGTCCTGTCTGAACTATGAATATCGACTCCTTTATTATTCTATTGGCAAATCCATAACCTCTGAGCTAGGGAGGAGTTATCTGACTAGAAAAACAAATTAGGTTTTCCTTTTGAGACAAAATCTGTGGAAATTATAATGTTAATTATAACCTCAGTCCTCACCTAAAACATCATCTTCCCCACCCACCCACCCAGCCCCTATATATTTATTTTATTTTTGGTACTGGGGAATGAACCCAGGGGCATTCTACCTCTAAGCTACACCCTCAGCCTTTTATTATTTTTTATTCTGAAACAACATCTCGCTAAGTTGCTGAAGGTCTCCCTAAGTTGCTGAGGTTGGCCTTGAACCTGCAATCCTCCTGTCTCAGTCTCCCAAGTCCTAGGATTACAGCAGGCACGCGCCACCGCACCAGGCTCCCCACTGCCTATATAAAGGCATTGTCATTTTATCAGAGCTTCGTCACTGAATTCCATAAACAGGGCTTTGGGGAAAGGCTGTGCAGCGGGAGAGCTAACCACTCCCCCGCCGTGTGTCTCTAAATGTCTAAATGTCACCAGGGAGCTGAGTGTGACCAAGCTCCAGTTACGGAACACTTCACAAGACACAAAGCTCCTGTTGTTTGTGTTGTGTTTACGGCATCCAGGCAGCTCCCTTCTGAGTCCTTGGAGAAAATCCACAAGCACGCCAGCAGGTGCAGCCATCTGCGCTGTCGGGGCTGTGGTTCTCACAGACACCCTGGGGAGGGGCTGGCTTTGTGGCTGGCACATCTTGCGTACGGTGCCCGTCAGCTGTGCTTGAAGAGGCCCCTCAGTAAGGGGCCAGTGGGGATCAGGCAGAGAGGAGGGGAAGAGCAATTTTTAACACTGGTCAGGCTGACATAACTAAATCTTCCTTACCTTGGCTAAACTATACTGACCAATTCTAAGCCCTTGCTTGGATTCCATGCTTATAAGACTTTTAAACGTGACAGTATTGAGAAGTTCTGTTGTTGCTGCTTTGGTTTTATGTGTTGGTCTGTTGGGCATGATTCACCGGGGAGGCCTGGGTCTCCTACTCTGCTGAGCTCCCCCAATGCAAAGAATGAGTCCCCACTGTGAGCTCAGGGTGCTTTGTATACACTTCTTCAGTTTCATCTTCCTGAGACCTCTGTGGGCTGGGTACCATTGAAGGAGGCATTAACACCTTGGCACCCCCACCTACCTACAGGGTAATCTCAGCAGCAGTAAGTAGCCATAGTGGACCCGGCTTCCGAGCAGGGGCCACTTCTGTAACCTTGGTGGTCAAGGTTAGCTTGGGGCTGGTGATTTCTCCAGAGAGGTAGGACTGGAGCATGTTGAGAACCGGGGGCAGCAGAGGCTCTTGTCCTTTCTCTCAGGGTCTTTGCTTTCCATGTTGACTGACTCTGGTGTCTACCTTTATACCTGCCAAAAGGGAACCCTGGAATACTTCTCTCCCTCTTCCTCCTTCCTCCCTGCACACCGTGTCTTAGAGCTTATTCTTTTCATACAGTTGCTGAATGAGTTTCCCGTTTGTCAGGGATGCTCACAAGATGTGGCATCCAGGCCTGGTCCTGGTGCTAGTTCTGGGTAGCTGAACAGGTTCTACCCCAGGAGCTATAAAAAGCAACTCCATGTGTGCTTGTTCAGCCTTAGGACTTGCCTTAGCAGAGAGATGAGCTCCATTGGTTCAGAGAAGCCCTGTCGTCCTCCATCTTTGACATTTTGACATTGATTTTAATTGATTGCCTAATTTTCCCTGTTGTAAGGTCCATAGTCTCCAAAGTGGAATGTATATGTCCCAGGGGTATAGAAAGGAAATTTTAGAACTTCTAAATATAACAAGGCTGTATGTAAGGAGTCACACCTTACACCCCACACCGAGGTGTCCTAAAGTGAGTAAGAAACTAGCAGCAGTGACACTTACGCTGGCACATGCTTATCCTCAGCCACATCATGAAGTTAAAAGAGGTCATCTAATCACTTCTGAGAAGTCACAAGGAATTTAAACAGTCAAGGAAACTCTTGGGAATATGACTGAGATCCGTTCTCATTGTTGATGAAGTTCATCCTAAGTATATCACACTTTGTAATACTAGCTAGTGATAGGTAGTTATAAATACATATAAATATAACAAATTCAGTATAATAAAATACATATATGCGTATGTTAAAGGTGAGTGATCAAAATGTTTTGCTTGAGGGACGCGCAATCAAGACATTTAGAAGAGTGCGGTCTAGGCCAGCACGTCCCCAGTAGAGTGCGGGAGCAGAAGCTCTGGAGATGTGGATGCAGTAGTTTTCCCAACCACCCTTCACTGACGGGTTACCCGAAGCTTCCCATTCCGTTGGTAACTTAAGCCAGCAAAATCCTCACTAATCACAGTCTTCGTGTTGCACCTGTTCACCTAACACCATTAATCATTGTTTGCTCCAAACCTGCTTATGCTGCTTGGGCTGTCATTGAATTTGAGTAATTTAATTAAAAATTATGTAAACCAATGCAATATGAGCACAAAAAGAAAAAGATCAGTGTTTTCCATAAAAACCAAGTTGAAATAGATAAACTGTAGTGCGTCCAGTCAATAGAATATGGTTCAGCCTTAAAAAGAAATGAACATCTGGGCGTGGTGGTGCAAGCCTATAATCCCAGCACTTGGGAGGCTGAGATAGGAGGATCACAGGTTCAATAGCAAGACCCTGTTTTCAAATAAAAAATACAATAGTACTGGGGTATAGCTCAGAGGTAGAATGCCCCTGGGTTCAATCCCCAGCACAAAAAAAAAAAAGAAGGAGGGATCAACCCATGAAAAGACATGGAGGACTTAAATGCATATTAGTGAATGAAAGAAGCCAGTTTGCAAAGGCAACATATCATATGATTCCAGTAACAAGATTGGTGGTTGCAGGAGTTGGCAAGGTAGAAGGGAAGAATGGGCAGAACACAGGATTTTTAGGCAGTGAGACTATTCTATCTGACACTACAATGGTGGATACATGTCATTATACATTTGTCAAACCCCATAGAATGTATAACATAAAGAGTGAACCATAAGCTAGGCATGGTGGTGCATGCCTGTGATCTCAGTACTTAGGCCACTGAGACAGAAGGATCGCAGGTTCAAGGACAACCTCAGAAACTTAGGGAGACCCACAGCAACTTAGTGAGACCCTGATTAAAAGAAATTTTAATTAAATAAATAAAAAATTAAAAAGAGTGAACCATAATGCAAACTACGGACTCTGGATGACAATGGTGTGTCAAGGTAGGTTTGCTGGTTGGGACAACTGTGCCACTCTGGGGCAAGATGTGGATGGCTGAGGAGGCTTTTGTGCACGAGGACCCACTGGGGGTTTAATGGGAACTCCCTGGATTGTCTCCTCAATTTTTCTGTGAACCTAAAACTACTCTAAAAATTTCAGTTTATTTAAAAAGAAAACAAACAGGTTGTTAAAAAAAACTACATTGAAAACTTTGGAAAAACTTAATAAAAAGCTAGTTGTTTAAAAAAGAAATATCAAATCAGTTATGAGACAGATGACCGAAAAGATCAGGCATAATTGTGAAAATGTCCTCTCTCCCCAAATGAATAAAACTAGAAATTGTAGACCATACACTGTATATTATGGTTTATAGAAGAAAGATGGTGCAAAACTGGGCATGTGCCTGGGCTCTATGGCAGGTGATTGGCAAATGTTGATCAATTTATGTATTTTTATTAAAGTTAAATAAAGTAAGGTAGTGAGTATCATTTACAAAGCATTCTCTGTTTTTTTGTTTTTGTTTTTTTGGTACTGGGGATTGAACCCAGGGGTGTTCTATCTCTGAGCTACATCCCCAACCCTTTTTATTTTTTATTTTGAAACAGGGTCTCACTAGGTTGCTGAGGTCCTCACTAAGTTGCTGAGCTGGCCTCGACCTTCCACCCTCCTGTCTCAACCTCCCATATTCTGGGATTACAGGTGTGTGCCATTACACCTGGCTGCATTCTCTGCTTTAACTAGCTTCTTTTGACTGACTGATCAACTTGTAGTCTTAATTACATTAGATAGGAGAATTTCCATTGTACTTTTCAGGGATTTTTTTTAAAGAAAGGTTTTTGCTTATTTGTTTATGTCAAAATAAGTTTGGAGCCGGGTGTGGTGGTGCACGCTTGTAATACCAGTACTTGGAAGGCTGAGACAGGAGGATCGCAGGTTTGCAGCCAGCCTCAGCAACTTAGTGAGACCCTGTTTCAAAATAAAAAAAATAAAATAGGGCTGGGGGTGTGGCTCAGAGGTAAAATGCCCCTGTGTTAATCCCCAGTACCACCACCAAAAAAAAAAAAAAGTTTGGAAAAGTCATGGTAAATCATGCTAAAAAATGTCCTATACTCTACACCTCGGAGCCTTTCCTATCCTACTGTGCATTACTATCTGGTGTCCAGGAAATAGAAAATGCAATGGTTTTCAATTTATTTAGCTGTGTGTGGTGGCACACATCTGTAATCCCAGTACTTGGGAGACCGAGACAGAAGGATCACAGGTTCGAGGACAGCCTCAGCATGTAGTGAGACTCTCATCAACCTAGCGAGACCTTGTTTCAAAATAAAAATAAAAAATAGAGCCGGGCATGGTGGCGCACGCTTGTAATCCCAGTACTTTGGGAGGCGGAGACCAGAGGATCCGGGTTCGTGGCCAGCCTCAGCTCTCTCTCTCTCTTTCTCTCCCTGTCTCTCTCTCTACTTAGTGAGGCCCTCCTCAATTTTGTGAGACCCGGTTTCAAAATAAAGTATAAAAAAATAGGGCCGGGGGTGTAGCGCAGAGGTAGAATGTCCCTGGGTTCAATCCCCGGTACCGCAAAAAATAAATAAATAAATAAATAAATAAATAAATAAAAATAAAAAAATAGAGGTGGGGATGTAGCTTGGAGGTAGAATGCCCCTGGGTTCAATCCCCAGTACCACACACACAAAAAAATAAATTTATTTGACAACAGAACCCTTTTCTCCCCTTGGGAATATTAATTATTAACTCAAGGAATTCGTGTTTGGGGGAGCAGTTTGAAAAGCACAGTAGCCCATGACCCATACATATAGTTAACATAAGACGCCTTCCAGCCTACTCACTTCCTGGGTTCCCAGCTGGTCAGGAAGACAGCCTGCCTGGCAGTTGTGCACCCTCATGTTTCAGTTCTGCTGTGGGTTAAGACACAGGGACCACTCAGGTGAGAGGACAAGCAGCTGTGTTAGGGAAGTGAACTGTTACCAAGCCAGGAGTCCTTCCCGGAGAGAGGGGGCTGGACAGGGTGCTGTTCAGAGGGGGAGGGAGGGAAGTGGTTTGGCCAACAGGAAATCAAAGTTTCCTTTAGTCAAAGGACCTGGGAACAGAGTGAGAGGGAGACTGGATCCTAGTTTAACCCCTGGTGTGCTGTCTCCCTCCCATGCTTCTGCCAAAAGCTGCTGCTTCATCTTAAAGAAGCTGTGACCACACACATGCACTGAGAATAAGACAGATTTGGAGACAGCTAACTCCTCTTTGCCAGGAATTACTTTTCTTGGATGAATTTCACTCTCCCTTGACTCCTGCCTGTACATGCAGATGCACATCTGCACTTGAAGCCCCAAGCAAGAAGAGTGCTGGGAAGTCTTCCCAACATCTGGTAAAGCTCTTCCCCTCAGTCCTTCAGCTAGCACAGAGCCAAACCCAATTTTCTTTCTTTCTTTCTTTTTTTTTTTTTTGGCACTAGGGATTGAACCCAGGGGCATTCTACCTCTGAGCTACACCCCCAGCCATTTTTATTTTTTATTTTGAAACAAGGTCTTGCTAAGTTGCTGAGGGTCTCACTAAGTTGCTGACACTGGCCTCAAACCTGCAATCCTCCTGTCTCAGACTCCCAAGTACTGGGGTTACAAGTGTACACCACCACGCCTGACTCAGTGGGCATTTTCCAAGTGATGGCTCCCAAACCAGAGGTGTGTGATGGTTGTAGTCCCTCACCAGACTTCTCTGTGAGCCAGAGACCTGCCAAAACACTATCCAACTTCTTGCCTGAAAAATTTTCTGAAATATACATGAACTCTGTCTTGTCAAAGCTTGGACTTAAGCCCTAAATATCTTAAGAAGTGTGAACTTCTGGGCACATGTGCCCTTGGATTTTCTACTTCAACTGTGCTGGGACAGTGGCAATGTGTCCACTCACCTTTATTTCCTAAAGGAGAAGCAAGATCAGATTTATGTTTGTTAGGGAAAGCAGCCAGTTGTAGAAGAAACATGGAATCCCATTTTCAAAACCAAGACCCCTCAGTAAGTAGCTCATAAGTGCAAATACCAGAGGCTACAGCTCTGTCGTGTCCACATATTTTTTCTTTTGGGGGGCACAAGGGGTAACTGGGGATTGAACCCAGGTACATTCTACCTCTGAACTACACCTCCAGCACTTTTTATTTTTTAATTTGAAACAGGGTCCTGCTAAGTTGCTGAGGGTCTCGCTAAGTTGCTGAGGCTGGTCTCGAACCTGTGATCCTCCTGCCTTAGCCTCCCAAGCACTAGAATTGCAGGCATGCACCATCGTGCCTGGCTTCATATGCACATTTTTGGGCAGATTGTGCTGGACACTTCCTCTGATGTGCACTAAGAGTCCTGTCAGAAAACTGGCACGGAGGAAATCTCATCTGAAATTAAAAACAGCTATGGGCAGAGAGGAGCTGGTGGGTGTTCTTGCTGATGGCCAGCACCCCATAACAGAAAGGGGAGGGGGCGTGGCTCCTAGGTCCACATCCAGAGTCTTCTTTTCAAGACTCCTCTGGGACCAGGCACAAGGAAGGAGGCCCTACCAAGTCAGCTCTTACCAAGGTAATTAACATATACATGTGCTTTAGCTCCTGCATATGGACATTAAGGATTGTTGACATTCTTACATTGTTCTAGCAATATCATATTATTTTTAATTTTCATTTCAATTTTAATATAATACATGCATTCACATGGTTCAAATCTCAAAATGGTTTTAAAAATGTACATTTAGCAGTCTTATCACCACCATTGCACCCCATTCTGCCACCTATCTGTAATCACTTTCGTTATTTTTTATAAATCTTCTCAGTGCTTCTTTATGCATATATTAATTTTTTTCTTTCAGTCAGTACTGTTTACTGAGCACCTCCTATGTTCTAGGCCACTATATTTTAGGTATTGTTGTTGGGACACATCCTTATTTTCATGACCCAAAATCCTTACTCTCTTGGAGTGTATGGGCTAGAAGGGAGTAGATAACAAGCAATAAACAAACAAAAAAAAGGAAAGAAAGAAAGAAAATAATAGAGTAAGGAAGATGGTGCTATAAAGGTTTGAAGGGGGCAGCTTGCAATTTAAAATATGAAATCATAGTACTTGGCTGAGGCAGGAGGATCGCAGGTTTGAGGCTGGTCTCAGCAACTTAGTGAGACTCTCAGTAACTCAGTGAGGCCCTGTTTCAAATGAAAAAATGAAAAGGGCCGGGGATGTAGTTCAGAAGTAGAATGCCCCTGGGTTCAGTCCCCAGTACCAAAAAAAAATTTTAAATAGGGTGGACTTTATCGGGTAAGTGACATTTTGAACAAAGATTTAAATAAGGCGAGGGATTTACTTACGAGGCTGAGGGACAAGCATCCCAGACAGAAAGAACCCACACCAAGGCCCTAAGTAAAGTGTGCCCATAATATTTAAGGGACAGCAGCCCTGAGTGTGGCTGGAGTGTGGAGGAAGAGCGGCGGGAGGAGAGGTCAGCGAGGGAGGGACGAGGAGGACGGGTCACGCAGGGCCTCGTCACGACTTCAGTGTTTTTTTTTCTGACTGTTCTGGGGAGCCTGTCCCTGATTTTGAGTAACACGTCTGGCTTCTACTTTAATCGACTCTCTCTGGCACCAGGTTGAGGATGGACTGTGAAGGAAGAAAGGATGAAAGAAGGGAGATGTTGGCTTGGAGGTTGATGTTCTAATCCAGCAAGAGAAGTGGGGGCTCGAAGCTGGGAGTAGAGGAAACAGGAAGTAGTCAGAATCTGGGTACGTTTTGAAGGAAGCACTGATGGATTGGGTACCATTTGGGGTGAGAGAAAGAGAGGCGTCAATTATGACTCCCACATTTTTGACCTGAGCAATTGGGAAAATAGGATTTCTATTTGCTGAGATGGGGCAGGCTGTAGATGAAGCAAGTTAGGGAGGGCAAATTGGGAATTTGATTATGCATAAATTAAGTGTTAAATGCCAACGAGGCATTGAATCTAAACTCGGGAGTTATCAGTATATGAATGGTAGTTAGCCGTGAGTCGAGGTGTATACAGGAACGAGGAGGTAGACCAGGGGCTGAGCCCGGGACATGCAAGGCTGGGAAGGGAAAGAGAGAACAGTGAACGAAACCAAGAAGAAACACAAGACAGAGTGGTGTCCCAACGCCTAGTGAAGGAAGTTTCCGAAACAGGAAGTAACAAGTGTGTGAAATGCTGCTGGTGGTCAAGAAAACCACTGGCCTTCGCCCTGAACATCATAGACATTATGATGACATCAATTTCAGCAGACTGGTGGAAGTGAAAACCAGATGAGTAGGTTTGTTTTTGTTTTGCAGTACTGGGGATTGAAGCCAGGGGCATTCTACCTCTGAGCTACACTCCCAGCCCTATTTTATTTTGAAACAGAGTCTCACTAAGTTGCTGAAAGTCTCGTTAAGTTGCTGAGGCTATCCTCAAACCTGAGATCCTCCTGTCTCAGCCTCCCAAGTACAGGGATTACAGGTGTGAACCACCACGCAAATGGTCAGATGAGTGCGTTTAAGAAGGAATTTGAGGGAAGTCAAAGACAGTTTAAATGTATTCTCTTTGGGGGAATTTTGCTACAAAAGGGTGAAAAGAAATGAGGCAGCCGGGCGTGGTGGCGCATGCTTGTAATCCCAGTACTTTGGGAGGCGGAGACCGGAGGATCCGGGTTCGCAGCCAGCCTCAGCTCTCTCTCCCTGTCTCTTTCTCTCTTTCTACCTAATGAGGCCCTCCGCAACTTCGTGAGACCCGGTTTCAAAATAAAGCATAAAAAAATAGGGCCAGGGGTGTAGCGCGGAGGTAGAACGCCCCTGGGTTCAATCCCCGGTACCGCAAAAAAAAAAAAAAATGAGGCAACAGTGGATGGGGGAAACAGAGTCAAGAGAAGGATTTTTATGAGATGGGAGAAGTGTGTGTGCTATTGTGAATGGTTCAGGAAGGAGGGAGAACCGATGGCATAGGAGAAAGACAGGAAAGTTTCTGGAGCAATGACCGTAGTAGGCCTAAGGGGATGTCCTCTCCCTTTATTGTAGTATATCTTTCTGATAAAAGATAGCATTTTGTATCCACTGTCCTGCACCTTGCCATTTTAACTTAACAATCCATGGTAGTTGGTTTTTTGATGTTCTGTTCATATCAGTATAGGGAGAATTTCTTCTTGTTATAGCTGCATACTATTCCTTTGGAAGGTTGTGCCACGGTTTAAGTAACAAGATCCTGAATGCTGTGTTTTGAAGCTTTGCCACCATCAACAATGTTCCTCTGATAACTTTGTAAAGGCCTCGTCTCATATGCCTTAGCCACGTTGTTCCTCATGTATTTCTGATGATTGTGTTAGACTAGAATAACTACTCATATACGTACAGGATATTAATGAAAACAGGCATCTTGTAGGATCAATAGTAATATTTCACTTACTCTAGTTGTGGTAACAGAATATTGTTCATGGGACTTCTGAGGTGCTTTTCCAAATCTTCCCACTAGGAAACTTCCTCATTCCATGTTCAGAGGGTGCTGAGTCCTCTCTGCTCCCCTCCCCTCCCCCACGTCACCCATTGGTTTTTGTGCCTTTGGAAATGACAGCTTGTTGTGCCCAGCATTGTCTCAGAGAATTGCCATTTCGTAGCCATAAATGATGCTCAGTGTTTCGTGATAATAGTATTGATATGTTCTCTCCCCCCTACCCCAGATCTTTGGAAACACCAAGTCATGAAAGAAAGCTTTTCAGTTGTAAGACCACAAATCGTTGAAAATTTTATACAGAGATTAATGGAGAATTACCAGGATGGTGGACCAGAGGTATGTATTGAAAATTTGTCATTTTTTTAACATAAACCAAAACAAGGAACATTCTGTCATATAGCACATCTCCTAATGCTTCCCTACTCCCTAAGAATGATGATATGAATATCAGGCTGAGGCTGAATCCCAAATAGCAATCCAATTACTATTTTGATATTGGAAAAAGACTTCAGTCTATAAAGAGCTGAGTAATTAGAAAATGCATGTTAGCTAACTTCAAATTTGGTCAGTTTCTTTAAAGTAACCTTGGGGTTTGTGAATACATTTATTTTTAACATTTCCTGTTGTTGATTTGTGAATCTAGAAAATTTTAAGAGGAAAATCAAAGAGGCATATAATACTACTAACTAGAAAGCATTTTTTAAATATACAATATGAAAGAAAAAAAGCCAACAACACAGAAAGACAACATCTTCGTTCTTCCCCACTCCACCATCCCCTTTCCTCTCACAAAGGAAGCAACAACAATGTTTTTTGTGTATATTCTTCTAGAAGAATATTTGAATACATAACAGCTCTCTATACTCTTATACTTAACAGCAATCTGTATTTAATACACACACACATGCATACACAGTCCTGGGAGTTTTGAAGTATGTTTACCCTTGGCAGGAAGTACTTTGCTAACTCAAAGGAAGTCCACTGAAAAGGCAGGGGAAGAGAGTAAATGTGGATATTTGAACCTAACCGAGTTTTAGAACCATTAATAAATGCTTTTTTTTTTGGTAGATATAAATCACCCAAATTCAACCATTTAAAAAAATCTGTCTTGGCAAAATGTGCTCAGTTTTTCCAAACAACATTTTCTCCAAATTCACATTTTTTTCTATGTTTTTGGAAATGTCCCCCATCGTTTTACAATGAACACTTCAGTTCTTAATTCTGAGGTACAGAATTCACAAGGCTGGTTGGAACACACCTTTCCTCAGATCTTGATGACTTAATGTATTTGCTTCGTTCGCAATTACACACAAACTTGGCCCCGTGTCCTCTGGTGAGGTGGTGATATGGTTCCAGCCTCGAGGTTCAGACACGATCCTGGCAGGGCGTGCTCAGAAAGATGTTTGAGTCAAAAAATGTTGCGGCTCAATCTTAAAAAGGAAGGAAATGCTGATGCATGCTACACCTCAGAGGACCCTTGAGGACATACGCCCAGTAAGCCCGGCGTGAAAGAACAAATACTGTACGATTACCCTTTTATAAGAGAAGTCAAATTCATGGAGACAAAAAGTAGAATGGTGGCTGCCAGCGCTGGGGGGAGGAGGAGGGAAGTTATTTGTTTCATGGGCACAAAGTTTCAGTTTTGCAAGATGAAAAGAGTTTGGGAGATGGTGGTGATGGTTGCTCAACAATGCCAGTGGTCTTAACACCACTGAACTGTACACTGGAAGATAGTTAAAATGGCAAATTTTATGTTTATATACTTTACCATAATAAAAGTAAAAGACAATCTGGGCACCTTGGTGGTGCATGCCTGTAACCTCAGTACTTGGGAGGCTGAGACAGGAGGATCACAGGTTCAAAGCTAGCATTAGCAACTTAGCAAGACCCTCAGCAACTTGGTGAGACCCTCAACAACTTAGTGAGACTGTTTCAAAATTAAAAGTAAAAATAAAAATAAAAAAAGAGCTGGCAGTATAGCTGGGAGGTAGAACACCCCTGGGTTCATTCTCCAATACAAATTAATTAAATAAGATCAGATATAGTGGCACCCACCTCTAATCCCAGTACATGAGAAGCTAAGACAGGAGGATCTCTGGTTCGAGGCCAGCTTCAGCAACTTAGCAAGGCCCTCAGCAACATAGCTAGACCCTGTTTCAAAATAAAAAAT
The DNA here is from genome assembly GCA_004027185.1 of Glis glis. Taxonomy (NCBI): domain Eukaryota; kingdom Metazoa; phylum Chordata; class Mammalia; order Rodentia; family Gliridae; genus Glis; species Glis glis. The sequence goes on along the minus strand of PVJS01006160.1, from coordinate 26,988 downwards.
TTTAAATAGGGTTAGGGGTATAGCTCAGAGGTAGAACGTCCCTGGGTTTAATCCTCAGTGCCACAAAAATAAATTAATTAATTAGAATAAAAGCAAATGATAATTTTGCAGCCGAGGTTCTGCCCTCCCTGTCTCTGTATACCTCTCCGTATGCTCATCATGAGGATAAGATCTTGTGGGGAAGAAATGTGGGCACTGGTAAGCAAGAAAAGCCCATAGCAGGTACCACTGAAACTCAGGGACACTTGACGAGGTTGTGTCGGCCTGCCGGCGTCTTGGAATCACGGGGCCTAGGTTGCTTGGGCCGCTCCAAAGTCTGTGCTTCATAGGCTTCTAGCCTCCCCTGCTCATCTGCAGTGACAGGAGGCTCTCAAACATCCCCCACCTCTGGGCAGCCCTTGTTTTAGTCAACTTCTACTGCGCTGGGTTTGGTTTCCCACTCCCGTCTCGATCAGGGTTCCTCTCTCCCCAAGACACCACACATCATCTGACCTTCACCAATGAGCCTTTAGATATCTGGGGGTGGGTCAGTCAGAGAAGTTCCTTAGAGCCATTTAGTGCGTGTGAAGTCTGACGGCTACAAGTTATGACCAGGGGCCTGCTCTGGAGGGACAAATCCAAATAGGTGGCCCTCTAGGCAGTGGGATCACAGATGGTTACCCTTTCCCCAGATGGTGCAACTCTGCACCAGGACACGTGGGCTAAAAGATGGAGTCTGCGTCAGGCTCCCCTGTGCCAGTGCCTCCGTACAGAAGAGACCAGCCAGCACGCCCTGAGGACCTCAGCCTGTCTGCCCTCATTTAGACTGGGCTATTAACATGTCCCTCTACCACTTAAGAGGAGCACCCTCGCCACCCTGGTAGTCTCTGCACTCACGGTTGTCTGGCCAGCAGTGACGTGGTCCTGGGTGTTTTGCTTGGATCAAAGCCTATGGGCGTGTTAGGTTTTGGCAGCCACGTCGGAGCTGACGCACGGAGCTGTCACCTGAAGCCCACGCATTGCGCTCAGCCATTCTGCTGCTGCTGTCTTGTCAGACTCGCTCTTGTTCAGTTTGGTCCACTCTTTGGGACTCTTGAGATGTTTAAAATCTGGATTCTTGTCAGTGAGAGTACTCTTTCTCTCGCCCAGGTTAGGTCAGCCTGCCAGTATCCTCATTGAAGTCATTAATAGCAGTGGACAACAGGACGGGCCCTCCCGTACTGCCCGCCCGAGGTGCCCCCAAGCTGTGCAGGTTTCTTAGACACAGGCTTTCCTGGCAGGAGCCTGCCTTGCTGTGCTGTCCCCGCCCTGTTTTCCTGGTTTCCTTCTCAGGTGTCCTGCTGGAATCCAGGCACTGTGTCCTGAGAAAAATAACATTCCTCTGACCAATTTTTCTTGAACCCATGTTAGCTTCTAGTGATCTTTGCTTCCTTCTCTAAATTCTAGAAAACCAGCCTTGCATAAGTGGTTCCAACATCTTGCCCAAATTCTATACCAAATACACTGGCCTGCAGTAAGAAACGGATCTTTTTGCAAATCAGAACTAGAATAGCTTATCTTATGGATTTCAGAACCATTTCTGTTTGTATGCCGAGAGTCATTCATTCATTCAACATTTAGAAATTTCCTACCTTTCCCAGACATTTTGTAAGAGACATAAAGACAAAAAGTACAATAGCTGTGCTCAAAGCATTCAAGGAGACAATTAGGTGAACCCGCAATGTCTGGAAAAGCAGTAAGTGCTTTGATAGAGCGTGCACAGGGTACCATGTGAGCTCAGAGGAGAGGGACGCACCCAGGTAGGAGTCAGCAAGGACTTCCTGGAAGAGGTGTTTTGGGGCCAAGTAGGAGTTGGTCACATGGAGGGAGGCAGGGGAGAGAAGGCAGAGCCATCGAGGAAGGGAACCTAGAAGAGTTCAGAGAGGACATGGGAAAGGTGGTTAGGGCCAGATGCTCAATGGCCTTATGGGCAATCCTGGGAGTCTGTCTTTTATCCTTGAGTCAGTGGGAAGTCACTGGAGTGTTTCTTTAACAAAGGTGGGAGTTTTGGAAACATCATCAAAACACCTGTGTGTGCCTGATAGTAAACAAATTGTTTTGAGGGATGCTAAGATGAGGCAAACCACAGACGTGCAGTGTGCTCCCGGCAGGCTTGCAGGGCCAGACTTTTGCCATAATGAGGCCTGGCACCTGCTGGCTATCCGGAAGAATCTGCAGGGCAATCCAATGCTCTTCCAGCCAGCACCATCTGTTGTGGTTCAGGTTTAAGTGCCAGTGATAGAATCCACCTGGAGGAGGGCGGTGCAGGTTACTGGGCAGAACCGGCCCAACTCTGATTGATCTGCGGCTCTGTGCCGCCCACAGGGCAAGCAGGCAGGGGAAGCCCATTCACAGCACATCACACACATGCAGAGGTGACGTTTACAGTTGCCCAGGAAAGCAGTGGTGGGTCAAAGAGCGACCCCAAGAGCCACCAAGAGAAGTAAACAACACTTCTCTGGCCCCTGGAGCTTCTCAAGCAGAGGGGGTGCCAGCTGTTCCCACCTCTTGGTGCTACAGAGACTCACCGAAGGGCTCCTCATCCTTGCTGGGCACAACACCGTGTTGGCTGAGAGAGGATGGTGGTGGGCCTTCGTGGTTCAATTCTGCCTTCCTCTGTCTGCAGGGGCTGTGGCAGCATTAGTTTGAAAACAGATCACCCTGCCAAAGAGCTGTTCGGGGCCTTGTTGGCATACCCACGTCCAGGCCCTGGTGCCAAGGACAGTCAAGGGTGAGTTGCGGTGGTTGGCTCCAAGCACTGGGCCCTGGTGAGGTTGCAGGCTGCACCTCGCCTGCTCTTGAAGTACTCTCCCCTCGTGACTTCTCATGACTTCCGGCTTCATCGAAGTCAGACCTGGACAAGTTACCTGTGTCATTACTCAGGCCAGGTAGCTTGCCCTTTCACCATAAATAAGTCAGAGTCCAAGGAGGGAATCTGGAGTCCTCTTTGCCTTGTGTCTGCAGCTAAACTGTGGCTGTCCTGCTGCTCACTTCCCAGGGAGCGGGGTCAGGGTGACCTGCCCTAACCCTTCAGGAGGGACCTGGAGGGTATTTGGGGGAGGCAGGGCCCCTGCCCAAGGCTGCCTGGCTGTGGCTCATCCAACCCTAAACAAGCAGAGGTTTCCATCTGATTTCATTGTCCAGCCATGATTGCATCCTGCCAAGCTGATGCAATGCATGACTTTTAAAAAATAAAAATTTCAATTAGTACATATATTTTAGCATATATTTATATATGATCATATATTATTACATATATGGTTATATATTACATATATTACATATATTATTATTTTGTATCAAAAAGTAGAAATATGTTTTAGAAAATACACTTGTAGAAGAGGTATACTCTCAGAGGAACCAAGATGGCAGGATAGCAAGAGGCAGCGTGTCGCTGGTGCTCCAAGAGTCGGAGCTCAGTCGGTGGGAAGACTGCATCTTGAAAAGAAAAGTAGGGCAGCCAAAACTCAACAAAACAATGAGAGCCAAAGTGCAGCAGAATGCGAGGCAGTGGAAAGAGCAGAGGGCGGTAGGGAGCTCAAAGCATTTCACCAGGTAAGCGAAGAGCGGAGACAAAGGCGCCATCTTGGCTGAGCCACGCCAGCACCACAGATCCCGGAATCCTCCAGCAAAGAAACAGCTGATTCTTGTGAAACCAGCGATTATAGTACATAATCGAAAGCAGTCAACATCGGACCATGATGAAGCCTAAGTCGAACCAGATCCACACCTACAACGGTGACAACTGCAAAGGGTGGGACGCGAGCCTCAGCCTCCGCAAAGAAAGTGATGCGGGGAGACATAGATGAGGCGGCCAGGCACAGGAGCAGGCGAACACCGAGAAAACAAATGGGTGAAACCGGCCCCCTGGAGTAGCCTAGCACCGGCGCAGAACACCCCAGCACTGAGGACGTGGACGGATATGGCATGGCCCCCCAGAGCTGCCCAGCAAAGAGAACACAGGTGAGTGAGATAAAGGGAGGCAGTGTGTCGCCGGCACTCTGAAACTCGGAAATCGGCCGGCAGGAAGATTGCTTCTTAACAAGAAAAGTGGGGCAGACAAAACTCAACAAAACAAAGAGAGCCGAAGAACAGCGGAGTGCGAGGCAGCGAACAGAGCTGAGGACTAAACAGAACTCCATGCATTTCACCTGGTAGGTGGAGAGCTGAGGAGAAGGTGCCTTCTATGCGGGGCCACGCCTACATCACGACTCCCGGAGACCAACAGCAAAGAGACAGCAGATCCTTGTGAGACCAGCGACTATAGACCACCATTGAAACCGATCAACTCCAGAACATGATGAAGCCCAAGTCAATCCAGACCCACACCTACAACGACAATGGTTTCAAGGGGTGGGCTGTGAGCCTCTGCTCCCACAACGAGTGCGATGAGGAGAGACAAAGAAGAGGTGGCCATACACAAGAGTAGCCCAACTCTGAGAACACGAGCTGGCGAGCCAAGGCCCCCCATGAGCAGCCCAACACTGTCCTGGAACACCCCAGAACTGAGGACATAGGTAGAGGAGACATGGCCCCCTCCCCAGAGGCCCAGCACTGAGAACACGGGCAGGTCAGCCCCTGGCCCTGACCCCAGAGACCCCCCCGCACTGGGGACCTGGGGCAAGTGAACCCTTGGGGCTGTCCCCAGAGACCCCCAGCACTGGGGACGCAGGGTGGGCAAACCTTGGCACCACCCCTAGAGAACCCCTACCCCCGGAGCTGGGGATGCAATGCAGGCGAGCCCTCAGCCTCACCCCTAGAGACACCCCTCCCGGGCACTGGGGACGCGGGGTGGGAGAGCCCTTGGCCCCGCCCCCAGAGAACCCCTCCCCCCCAGCACTGGGGATGGGGGGCAGGTGAACCCTCAGCCCCGCCCCCGGAGACACCCCCGGCGCTGGGGACACAGGGCGGGTGAGCCCTGGGCCCCACCCCTGGAGAACCTCTCCCCCCACCCCGCGCTGGGGATGTGGGGCGGGCAAGCCCTTGGCCCCACCCCTGGAGACCCCCCTGGCGCTGGGGACCCAGGGCAAGTGAGCCCTTGGCCCCGCCCCCGGAGAACCCCTCCCCCCAGTGCTGGGGACATGGGGCAGGCAAGCCCTGGGCCCCATCCCCAGAGATCCCCCGGCGATGGGGACATGAGCGGGTGAGCCCTTGGCCCCGCCCCCAGAGAACCCCTCCCCAAGTGTTGGGGACCCAGGGTGGGTGAGCCCTTGGCCCCGCCCCTGGAGAACCCCTGGCGCTGGGGACGCGGGGCGGGCGAGCACTTGGCCCCGCCCCCAGAGAACCCCTCACCCCGGCACTGGGGATGAGGGGCGGGGGAGCCCCTGGCCCCGCCCCAGAGTACCCCAGTGCTGAGGTCATGGGAGGATGAGCCACGACCCCGCACAGGAGGGACTCCAGACAAAGAGAGAAAACCTCAGATGAGTGAAGAAGGTGAACTAATTTGGGGAGACAGGAGGGAAGGAGAGGGAAACAAACTGGAGCACAGGATGGACTTACACAAAGATATCAAAGTCAACTACTATGCTGAAAATGGGAAGAAGGGAGGGGGGAGGCAGGGGGTTGGGAACTGGGGGAGAGCTAATTGACCAATGAGTACATGTATACATCAACCACCCTGAAATCCTTCAAGATGTATGATTGCGATGCACTAATAAAATAAAAAAATATATATAAAAAGAATGTTTGGCTTAAGGCAGGGTCGCCATGAACTTTGCTAATGCTGCATAATGCTTAACCTTGGCTTCTGTATCCCCATCGCTTTGCTTACGCAGATGTAGAAAATCCAAGCAATGTCAAATGTAAGGTAAATATATATTGTTTGGTCTCAGAAAAAAAGAAAAGAAAATACCCTTGTAAAGCTGGGCGTGGTGGCACACGCTTGTAATCCCAGTACTTGGGAGGCTGAGACCAGAGGATCAGGGTTCGCGGCCAGGCTCAGCTACTTAGTGAGGCCCTCCGCAACTTAGTGAGACCCTATTTCAAAATAAAGAAAAAAAAGGGCTGGGAGTGCATCTCAGAGGTAGAATGCCCCTGGGTTCAATCCCCAGTATCACACACACAAAAAAAGAAAATACACTTGTACCCAGGCATGGAGGCACACTGCTGTAATCCCAGTACTTGGGAGGCTGAGACAAAGAGGATCACAGATTCATGGCCAGCCTCAGCAACTTAGTGAGGCCCTCGGCAACTTAGTGAGACCCTGTTTCAAAATAAAAAATAGAATAGGACTGGGGTGTAGCTCAGAAACAGAATACCACTGGGTTCAATACCCAGTACCACACACACACACACACACACACAAATACACTTGTAATCTTACCACTCATTGATAACCCCTATTTTTACATATTTTTTCCAAATTTTTTGGTAAAATTTTTTTCTGTTCATGCACTTTTTTGTTTTATAAAGTAAGATTCTTTCATGTGACCTTTTTTATAGTGTGCTTTTTTCACTTGACCACATGTTGTAAATATCTTTCCTTGTCAATAAACATATGTCCCTGTTTGGTGGCTGGTCAGTATTTCTTCATGTAGATGAACCAGATGGACTCAACTTAAGTACTTTAGATTGCTTCCATTTTTTTCTATTGAAAAAAATATAAAGAACATCCATTTGCCCATATTTTGTGCACAACTTTTATTATTCTCTAAAGATAAATTCATAGAAGAGGAGTTACCGAGTCAAAGGGCACAAACATGTAAAAATCTTGTCACTGAGACCAACAGCCTAGTCTTCAAAATGGTGACACCCTGCCCAGAGCAGCAGGTAAGGCCGCCGCTCTCCTCACTCCTTCCTCAGTGCTAGGTCTTCTCACTGTTGGCCATCTCTGATAATTTGCTTTAATAACTTGCCTTGGCAAGGTCCACTGAGGGCTTTCTCTATAGGTCAGTTTAGCACTGAGGTTGCTCTGATAGATCAGTGACCTGGGCATTCAGAGAAAAGTAAATTGGAACCAGGGGACCAACACAGGCTCCAAGGACAGCCTAACTTCTGTGGCACACCGCCAGTGAGCCAGGAGCTGGACACATCCCAAAAGGATAACAGATCAAGGTCAAGCGAGAGCACAGACTGGATCTTGGACTTGGCCCCAGAAAACTCCCAGGCCCCACGCAGACACATCCACTGGCACGCACAGAGGGACGTACACCAACACTTGCACGAACATGTGGGTCTGGTTGGGCAGATCTGTTCTACTTTCCACATTCTGGCTCCCATTTCTCCCCAAAGCTTAAATCTAAGCCTGACTTGGGGGGATTGACTTTTCTTCTGTTTCTTAATGGCCACCTCTTCAAAGAACACGCCCAGTCTCCTGGAGAAGGAGGGTGAGTGGAATTGCTGAGAGAGTGAGCATGTGGTCTTCAGAACAGAGCCAAAGGGAGCCAGGCATGATGGCGCATGCCTGTAATCCCAGCACTTGAGAGGCTGAGACAGGAGGATCACAGGTTCAAAGCCAGCCTCAGTAATTTAGAGAGGCCCTCTGCAACTTAGTGAGAGCCTGATTTAAAATAAAAGAATAAAATAGGGCTGGGGGGTATAGCTCAGAGGTAGAATGCCTCTGGGCTCAATCCCCCGTAAAACACACACACACACACACACACACACACACACACACACACCCCAGAGCCAGAGGGGCACTGGCGCATGCTCTGTATTACAAAAGGCCCCTTTCTTGCCCTGCTGCAGCCCTGTGCTTCCCTACAAGGTGAGAACCCCCCTGGGCGAGGTTGCCAAGAGCCCAGGAGCTGCTGAGAATGAAGCCCCTGCCTTTTCAGATCACTTTCAGGAGAGACCACCTTGAGGCCTGCCTCCTGTCCCTGGGCTGTGATGTGATGGCAAGGGAACGCAGCAACTTTGAGACCTACTCCATGTGTTACGAGCATGTGCTGCAGCATGCCAGGCAGAGACTTTGCCGGAAGGAGCAGGTAGGTGCCCAGAGAAATGAGAACTGCAGTGGGGCAGGGGTGTGGACCCAGGAGTCACCCAGAAGAGAAAGCAAAACTGAGCAGGGTGATGAGGAGAGCAGTCTTTATGCCAGAATCAAGGTTCAGGCCAGGCGCAGTGTCACACTCCCATAATCCCAGTACTTGGGAGACTGAAACAGGAGGAGCACAGGTTCGAGACCAGCCTCGGCAACTTAGTGAGGCTCTCAGTAACTTAGCAAAATCCTGTTTTAAAATAAAAAATGAAAAGGGATGGGAATGTAACTCAGAGATAGAATACCCCTGAGGTCAATCCCCAGTACCACAAAAAAAATTGAGGTTCTGGCTAATTGAGTTCTTACGCCACATTTCTCGTTGGCTCATCTCCTGGGGTTGTGGTATTCTTGGTTGCACAGGCGATGGCCCCAGTCACTCCGCACTGGCTTGTTTACCTTTGGAGGTGTCCAGTGGGAAACAAACCAATAAACAGGCTGGGTCCCTGGGGGAAGGTGCACAACTGACCTTCCTCCCTCAGCAAACACTAGGCATCTTGTGCTATTCGTCACCTAGCAAGGAGGCCAGGATCCTAGGGAAAACCTTCTCTTCAGGATGCGTATCCTCGGCCGGTCTCACTGATGCACCTTCCTGAAAATGAGATCCCACTGGTGGATCTGAGTCACTCCTCCTGTCCTTGATTGCACACTGTTTTGAAATCGATTGCATCAGAGGCTAAGTTTTCATTTATACCTGAGAAGACAACAAAAAAATCTGAAAGACTAGCCAAAACATCAAATGAAGCATTAACTATCAAATAATAAGTCTTGGATTTGCCCCATTTCGGCTTATCCCCATAGCTGAGTGCTCTACATCTGTGTGGATGTTGTCTTTTGATGCTGTGCTAGAAATCCTAAAGTCTAATGATGTGACGTGCACAGTCCTGTCTCCAGGCAGGGCCTGACGACCTCAGAATGAGGCTCCACTAACACAGAGAGGAGGTGTTGGGAGTGTGTTGCACTGAGCTGTGGTTGGAGGAGTCAATGTCTGAGTTTGGTTGGGCTCTGCTTTCTCCTCCTCAGGAATTAGATGTGCTACAAAGAAGTCAAGTTCCAGCTGAAGACCGTGCTAGTCAGGTAGGTCACTTACTGAAGCGGTTCTCATCTCCATTCTCACATCCACACTCAGAGAGTTTGCCACAAGTGGGACCTCTGAGTGTCATTTGCATGGGTTGTGGGTCACCTGTAGAAATCCTGTCAATGAAGGTCTGTGCAGAAACACCCAGGGAGGCTGGGCATGGTGGTGCACGCCTGTAATCCCAGTACTTGGGAGGCTGAGACAGGAGGATCACAGGTTCAAGGCCAGCCTCAGCAACTTAGTGAGACCCTGCTACAAAATAAAAAAGGGCTGGGGAAGTAGCTCAGAGGTAGAATGCCCCTGGGTTCAATCTCCAGTATGGAAGGAAGGAAGGAAAGAAGGGAGGGAGGGAGGGAGGGAGGGAGGGAGGAGTGGAGGGGAAGGGAAAGAAGGAAAGGAAAGACTCAAGGAGTATGCTTGCATTTTTTGTAACAGTCCTTAGAGGCACTTTTTTCATAAATATTTGGTTGTTTTTGTTATTTTGTATTGTTTGGAGGCTTGTTGGGGGGGCAGTGTTGTTATTTATTTTCTTTTGAGGCCAAAGTGCACTCCAGAAATGAAGAGGTATTTGGGCTGAGATGTCAAAGGAAGGTGAGTTTGGAGGTGGAGGCCAAGACAGATGAAGTATTTCCTCCAAATGAAAAGTGCTCATATAGCAGTTCTTCTGGGTCTGTTCATTTCAGCAACTGTTTACTGAGCACTAACTATGTGTCTGGCACTGTTGTAAGATCTTTGAATCAATGTGAGATTCTTCTGCCCACATTTACACAGCAGGATAGTCACTTTCTTCCTTAGATTCAAAATATAAGTACAAATTCTATACTAATCTATAAGGAACTATTTTATAGTAGCAGTTTGGAATTCCTAAATTATGTCCCATAAATATTTATTGTCTATAATATATTGCATATATGTAATATATATGTGTGTACATATTTGAAATATACATATATTTAATATGTATATGCATGTATATATTTAATATGTTTGATATAATTTTTATATAATATATATTTTATATTATATATTTATATTATAATATAATATAATTTTAATATGTTTAATTTCTGCTGCTAGGTTGCAGAGCTCAGTCATGATATGATCATGGAAATCACTGCTCTGAGAGCCCAACTCACAGATTTGGAAGAGGAGAATCTGAATCTCAAAAAGCAGATTCGAAAAGAAGTCCAAGAAGAATATGAATCCTTAGTCCAAGCTTTGTTTACGACATGTTTACACATAAAAGTAAGTGCCCTGAGTCTGTCATCTGGGCAGTCCAAGGGATCAATGGCAGAATGGACTTTATGGTCACAGGAGATTCTTGAGCCCAAGAATTTTTCAGCCATAAGTTTTTGTTGCAGTAAGAGAGCAATGGCTTGTCACTGTTCTCCCATGATAGACACTGGATTTGGGACAATTTAAATGTTTATTTTTCGTACTCTCCAGCCAGTTGCCATTGCTGCAATCTGGTTGCGGTTGGACGAAGGGTGTTCTCCAAATCCCCACCAGTGTCTACCACTGTTGTTATTTCTACTGAGTGTGACTGCCCCAATAGGTGCACACAGTGCCCTGGGCCCAGCCAGACTCCCATGGAGGGAGCAGCAGGCAGCTCCTAGGAGTTTCCTGGATTCAGAATTTGAACAGCTTTCAGAGTTTTTCCAACTCTATGTATGCCCACCAGCCTTTTCTTACATCCAGTGTCAAGGAGCTGCTGACCTGTCAATGAAGAGCCATCCAGGAAGAGGAGCCATTGGGTACCCTTGTACCCACAGCACTGTAGAAGCCAGTCACTTTCTCACGATGTCTGAGCAGCTGTAAGACAGACGTCCCATGCCCAGAATGGGCCATCAGGGAGCCTGCCTGGTCCAGTGCATGTGTGAATTTCAGTCCAACCTACAACCCCCAAGTCCATAGCTTCCTCCAATCCTGCCCCCTTCTCTGATATTTTATGTACTCCAGAGCCAGTCCCATTTGGGTCCTTGCCTCCTTACGTCTCCCAGGGGGTTACAAAGGGATCCCTAGGGTTGTTTTGTTAACAGGAAATCCCACTGATCCTCTGCCTTAACCTAGTCATTCCAGAGAGAATTAGAGATTTCCTCTTACTTGCAAAGTACAAGTGCTTACCAATATTAAAGGATCAAAAGCATCTGGGCATGGTGGTGTACACCTGTAATCCCAGTACTTGGGAGGCTGAGACAGGAGGATAGCAGGTTCTAGGCCAGCTTCAGCAACTTAGTGAGACCCTGTTTCAAAAAAATTAAAAATGGGTTGGGGGTGTAGCTCAGAGGTAGAATGCCCCTGGGTTCAATCTCCAGTACCACACACACACACACACACACACACACAAAAGGATCAAAACCAAAATGCACTGGGATGAGCAGACAGTGAAGGCTAGAATTTACTAAGCAATCTTTCAGATTATTGAGCCATGTCTCAAGTTCCTTTTATCTTCTACCAGATTTTAAAATAAAAAGTGGCTCTCTCCTTCTCCCAAGCTAAAGTATTTCTACCAAACCTCCCAAAGTAGGGAATCCCTGCTCTGTTCCAGAGTCCCAGGAAGATGGTGACACTTCTGCTATGTGGCCAGCTGCCAGCCTCCCTGCCATGGCTCCCAGCTGGGCTCTATCCTCAGAACTGGTTTAGACTTGAGAGAGCACCCCTACTCCTTCTCACCCTAAGGACTCGGGGTTTCTTAGTCTGCTCAGGCAGCGATAACAAAATGCCATAGACTGGGGGGCTTAAACAATAGAAATTAATTTTCTCATAATTCTACAAGTCAGAAGCCCAAGATCAGGGTGGCAGCATGGTCTGTTTCTGGTGAGGGCTCCCTTCCTGGTCTGCAGATGGTCGTCTTCTCCCTGTGTCCTCGCGTGGCAGAGAGAAAGAGGAAGATATCTTTCTATTCTCCCTTTCTTATAAGGCCACAGTCTTATCAGAATAGGGGAACCACCCATATGACCTCATTTCAATCTTACCTTCTAAAGATCTTATATCATTAGATACTGTCACATAGGGGGTTAGGGGTCAACACGTAAATTTGGGAGGAGACATCATCAAGTCCATAACACCGAGTCCGTAGTTGTACTTAGCATTGATCGAGCTGTTTCATCATGAGCCATTAGCCATAGGCCATTCAGAACAGAATGTTTCATAATGAGGTTTCTGCTAGAACCTAAATAGGAAGCCTGATTCCTTCCTCCACTTATCTATATTTAATGGAGTTCCTCGGCAGAGGCTCATCTACAATGTCTTGTCTGGTCAGATTCTGCTCTGAGTCAGCCGCACAGCAAAAATCCTCAGTTCAACTTTTCCGAGTCACCCTTCCCGGGGGCGATTCTGTCAGCGGTTTTTCTACCTGCGACCTCCCACTGTTCCACACACTATCCTCAGGGCTCAGGTTGCCTGGTGTTGACAAGCGACGGATGTGCAGGTGTCCCCATGTTGAGCCCTGTGGATTACAGACAATGTTCAAGGGGCCACCAGTGTGGCTTCCACATAATACATATTGGAAAAATTATCTGGGTGGAGGATATTGTGATGTGAAACCACATCCAGACGTTAGGTTTTAGAATGCAAAATAGCTCTTCCCCTACTGCCCTTTACGCCACCCCAACCCATTATACTTCCTTGACCTGAGTCTGCAATTTGCAGGAGAAGCTGGATGAGAATCAGCTTAATTTGATCCAGAGAGTGTGTGAGCTCATCAGCGAAGCGAAAACAGAAGGGATCGCCAATATGAAGGAGCTAAAGAAAAAATGGGGCTCAGCCAGGCCTGATGAAGGAAGGAAAGAAACCCCAGCCAAAGTATGCGATTTCCTTCAGCAACGGGACATCAGCGCTCCATCCTCGCTTCTGCCCCACCGTTCACCCTGTTAACATTGCAGTCTGGTTTCTCTGGGAAAGCATTGCAGCCCAAGATTTAAAGCCACACTGGGGCTCCCTATACATTTGTGTCCCCTTCTAGAAGACGTTTCTGATGTTGGGATTTGTGCCCTTCCTGGAAAAAGGGGGTGGGGTGGGGTGGTGTTTTCTGTAAATGAGCTTTCTTGGCAGGAGCAGCTGCAGGCCTCGGAGCTGGATGACCGCAGACTGGCTGCCCTGGTGAGCAAAGGGAGGAGCCTGGGCCGCTGGAGGCTGGCTGTGCAGCAGGCGTGCTTCCGGGGCCAGCTGAGCAGGGCAGAGAAGGTGAGCTCCGGGAGGGAGGCCCAGCAACCCCAGGGGAAAATCCTGAGCCGGCCTGACTGCAGCTGCCCTACTGGTGTAGGATGGCCGGGTCAATCAAGCTGAAAAATCTGACAGTCGATTTTTCCTGATATACGCAAGAACAGAACCTTGGGAGAGAGAGAAAATATGCAGAAGCAACTGGCCAGGGAGAACAAATTTGAGAATAGAATTGAGCACAAGGGAATAGAAAAAGTGAAAGACAGATTTCACCAAGGGCTGAAGGCTGCTTTTGGTGTACTGCCTGTCTTTGGGCCTCGTGCATGATAATCTGAGAAAAATGAAGTAACCAAATAATAAGTGGAAAATCTGCTTTAAAGCACACTGAACCCAAAGCATACACTGATGGTGGCTTGGAAACTTTTGCTTACTGGATCTGTCACACTATTTTGTGTGTGTGTGGTACTGAGGATTGAACCCAGAGGCATTCTACCTCTGAGCTATACCCCCAGGCCTATTTTATTATTTTATTTTTGAAACAGGGTCTCACTAAGTTGTTCACTGAGGGTCTTGCTAAGTTGGTGAGGCTAGCCGTGAACCTGCGATCCTCCTGTCTCAGCCTCCCAAGTACTGGGATTATAAGTGTGCACCACCACATCTGGCTGCACTATTCTTAATTAAAATCATGGAAGCAGTTGCCAGCAAGAGCTCCATTATATTGGAAGTTTTTAAAAAAGGATTGGTGATGAAATGGTTTAGATACTACTTATGAAATTAAAAATATGGAAAGGAAAGTTCCTTCCTATCTTACTGTGTTTGGTATGTTTGCAGGAATCTATCCAAAGTAAGAAAGAATGCTTGCACATCAAGCTAATGGCAGAGCAAGAAGCAGGCTTATTTCGTCAGCAGTTACTGGCCCTCAGGCAGGCCCTGGCCAGGGCGCAGGCTGACAACGTGAGGATGCGGAAGCAGCAGGATGACCAGGTATCTGAGCCTCAGAACCTCCCCTCCCGCTCATCAAACACTCTGCAAGGCTGAACGTGGCCACTAGAAGCGGCACCTTGGCTGCCAGCAGCGATCTGATCGCCGCCGTGTGAAGCCAAGCAGAGGGCAGAGCCAGGAATGACGGCTCTGGCCGCAGCTTCCCTTCTCCCTCCCTCCAGCCAGGAACCCAAGGGCCCCGCAGAGGGGCTTTGGCTCTTACTCATATGTGGCTATTTTGTTCTTACTCGCATTTGACTATGATGATAAAAATGTAACTCACAAGCAAGATCTGTCTGTGTGTGTGTGTGTGTGTGTGTGTGTGTGTGTTTCTCTGAGGATCGTTTTAACAAAGGGCATCTCAGGGCCTCGAACGCAGGCTTTCTACAGTCCCTGCAATACTCTCCATACACAACGCCCCTCTGCACAGGGAGTGTGGCCCAGCTTCAGTGTTATACCCCACGCATAGAGTCTCTGGTTCATTCCTGATGAGCCACGCTAAGTCTTACTTTCAGGGGTGCGTGCTGCTCCATGGTGCTGGCACCAAATAAAGGGGCTTTAAGTCTAAGCGTTTCATGCCTGACAACCCTCTGAGCATGCATGAAGCAGAGACTCGCGGTTCATGCCCATCTACTTCATAAAAATACACCGAAATGTGACTGAACCCATAGGAAAAAGTTGGCATCTCACATCTGTTGTAGGTTTAGAACCAGAACAGCTGGGTCTAAAAGACAGCCTGATAAAGCTGGGAGTATTTATTTTTTAATATGCTTTTATTTATTTGTTTTTTGTGTGTGTGTGTGGTATTGGGGATTGAACCCAGGGGCATTCTACTTTTGAGCTCCACCCCCAGCCCGATTTTTTTATTTATTTTGAAACAGGGTCTCACTAAGTTGCAGAGGGCCTCACAAGTTGCTGTGGCTAGCCGCGAACCTGCAATCCTCCTGTCTCAGCCTCCCAAGTACTGGGATTGCAAGCGTGTGCCACCACACCCAGCTTTAATATGCTTTTATTAGTGCATTATAGTCTAACATTATAATGTAAATCATGTTGACAGTGGCATACATGCACACAGTACTTGATGGCCCCCCACTCCCTCCCCATCCCCCCTTCCCCATACAGAGTACTGAGATTGACGTGGATATTTTTACATATGTGCACAAAGCCGATGGTAGTAATTCCTTCACTGATCCTCACTCTTCCCCCTCCCCTTCCCCTAGACTGAGGTTTCTCCAACATTATCTGGAGTCCGTCTTGTATCCCAATTACTTCCTAGCTTCCACCTATTAGAGAAAACATATGACCCTTCACTTTCTATGACTGGCTTATCTCACTTAACATAATGTTCTCCAGGTCCTTCCATTTTCCTGCAAATGACATAATTTTGTTCTTCTTTATTGCTGAGTAGAATTCCGTTATGTGGATATCACATAATTTTGTAATCCATCCATCTGTTGATGGATACCTGTGTTGGTTCCATAATTTGGTTATTGTGAATTGTGCTGCTATGAACATGGGTATGCATATATTACTGAAGTTCTCTGATTTCAGCCCCTTTGGAAAGAAACCCAGGATCATATGGTGGATCCGCTCCCAGTTTTCTGAGGAATCTCCACACTGATCTCCATAGTAACTAACTAATTTGCAATCCCACCAACAATGTAGAAGAGTTCCAATTTCCCCACATCCTCTCCAACATTTGTTTTTTGACTTCTTGATGATTGCCATTCTAATTGGGGTTAGATGCAATCTCAGTGTAGTTTTGATTTTCATCTCTCAGATTGCTAATGATGTTGAACATTTTTTCATGTATTTATTGGCCATTTGTATCTTTTCTTTTGTGAAGTGTATATTTAGTTCAATTTCCCATTTCTTGATAGGGTTTTTTTTAGTGTAAAGTCTTTTAAGTTCTTTGTATACTCTAGATATTAGTCCTGTATCAGAGGGATAACTTGGCATAAAGAAAAGTTACTGAGTTTTTTAGATTGATTTTGTATCCCGCTTCTTTGTTGAATTTGTTAATCAGCTCTAGTAGTCTTTTGGTTGCATTTTTTGGATCTTCTAAATATAGGATCATGTCATCTGCAAATAGAGATAATTTTAATCCTTCTTTTCCTATTTGAATTCCTTTGATATCATTCTCTTGTCTTATTGCTCTGGCAAGAGTCTCATGGACTATATTGAAAAGGAGTGGTGATAGTGGGCATCCCTCTCTTGTTCCTGATTTTGAAGGAATTCTCACAGCTTTTCCCCATTCAATATGAGGTTGGCTTTGGGTTTATTGTATATTGCCTTAATGATGTTGAGGTATGTTCCTTCTATTCCGATTTTCTGCAGTGTTTTTAACGAATGGTTGTTGGATTTTGTCAAATGCTTTTTCAGTGTCTATGAGATGATCATGTGATTTTTGTCTATTTTAGTTCTATTTATGTGGTGATTAACATGTATTGATTTGTGTATGTTGAACCAGCCTTGCACTCCTGGGATGAAACCAACTTGGTCACAGTGTACAATTTTCTTGATGTGGTTTTGAATGTGCCTGAATAATATTTTGTTTAGAATTTTTTCATCCATGTTCATCAATGATATTGGTCTGTAATTTTCTTTTCTTGAGGGATCTTTATTCAGTTTTGATAATAAGGTGATACTGGCCTCATAGAAGGAGTCTGGAAGAATCTCTTTCGATTTCACGGAATAACTTGTGAAGTATTTGGTTTAGTTCTTTTGTAAAGGTTTTGTAGGATTCAGCTGGGAATCTGTCTGGACCTGGGCTTTTCTTTGATGGAAGGCTTTTTATTACTGTTTCTATCTTTTTGCTTGCTATTGGTCATTTAGGTTTTCTATATCTTCTTGGTTTAACTTAGGTAGGTTGTATGCATCTAGAAATCTATTTTATTTTTTTTTTTTTGCGATACTGGGGATTGAACCCAGGGGTGTTTTACCTCCGAGCTACACCCCCTACCCTATTTTTATACTTTATTTTGAAACTGGGTCTCAAGAAGTTGCGGAGGGCCTCACTAAGTAGCTGAGGCTGGCTGCGAACCCGGATCCTCCGGTCTCCACCTTCCAAGTACTGGGATTGCAAGTGTGCGCCACCACGCCCGGCTAGAAATCTATTGATTTCTTCCATGTTTTCCAGTTTATTGGAATATAAAATTTCAAAATAGTTTCTGATGATAATCTGGATTTCCCTACTGTCTGTGGTGATGTCTACTTTTTCATTTCTGATTTTAATAATTTGGGTTGATTCTCTCTTTCTTTTGGTTAGGTTGGCTAGGGGTTTGTCAATCTTGTTAATCTTTTAAAAGAACCAGATTTTTGTTTTGTTGATCCTTTGTATTGTTTTTGTTCTCTGTTTCATTGATTTCTGCTCTTATTTTAATTATCTCCTGCCTTCTACTGGCTTTGGGATTAGACTGTTCCTGTTTTTCTAGGTCCTTGAGGTGTGTCATTAGGTTGTTTATTTGGTGACTTTCTGTTTTTCTTATGAGGGCACTCAGTGCTATAAATTTTCCTCTTAAAACTGCCTTCAAGTGTCCCATAGATTTTGGTATGTCATGTCTCTATTTTCATTTAATTCTAGAAATTTTATATTTCTCTCCTTATTTCTTCTCTGATCCAGTCCTCACTCAAGAGTGTATCATTCAGTCTCCATGTATTTATGTAATTTCTTTTGGTTTTCCTATTGTTGATTTCTACTTTCATTCCATTGTAATCTGAGAGGATGCAGGTAATTATATTACATTTTTTAAATTTGCTGGTACTTGCTTTGTGGCCTAGAATGTGATCTCTTTGGGAGAAGGTTCCGTGAGCAGCTGAAAAGAATGTGTATTCAGCTGTTGTTGGTTGAAATATTCTCTATATGTCTGTTAGGTCCATTTGGTTTATAGTGTTCTTGTGGTCTGAAGAGTCTTTACTCATCTTTTGCCTGGAAGATTGATCGAGTGGTGTGAGTGGTATATTGAAGTCTCCCAATATTATTGTGTTTGGGTCTATTTGAGACCTGATGTCCCGAGTTCATTTTATAAAAGTTGGTGCACCCATATTTGGGGCATAAATGTTTAGTATCATTTTATGTTCTTGTTGGATTGTTTCTTTTATTAATAAGAAGTGACCCGCTTTGTCTCTTCTGATATGTTTTAGCTTAAAGTCTGTTTTGTCAGATATGAGGTTGCTACCCTTGCTTGCTTTCAGTCTCCATTTGCATGGTATATCTCTTTCCATCCTTTCACCTTTAGTGTATGGATATCTTTGGCTGTAAGGTGAGTTTCTTGCAAGCAGCATATAGTTGCATTATGTTCTTTAATCCACATTGCCAGTCTATGCCTTTTAATTGGGGAGTTAAGACCTTTGACATTCAGTGTTATTATTAAGATATGATTTTTGTTTCCTGTCATTTTGAGTTCTATTTTCTGTTTGATGTAGTGTTTTTCTCCTTTGCTTAGTTGCCCATCTGTTGGAGTTTGCCCCTCCTCTGGTTCTGGTATTTTCTTCATTGAGTTTTATTTCTTTAAGTATTTTCTCTAGTACTGGCTTTGGTAGTTATGAATTCTTTTAATTTCTGCTTGTCTTGGAACATTTTTATTTCTCCATCAATTTTAATGATATCTTTGCTGGATATAGCAGTCTTGGTTGGAAGTTGTTTTCTTCCAGGGTCTGGAGTACATCATAACAGCCCCTCCTGGCTTTTATGACTTGGGTTGAGAGGTCTGGAGTGATTCTTATTGTTTTGCCCCTGAATGTCACCTGTTCTTTCTCACTGCTTTTAAGATTCTTTCCTTGGCCTCTATGTTAGTCATTTTGATTATTACATGGCGCTTTGATCTTGTCTTATTGGTGTTCTGAATGTCTCCTATACGTGGATGTCCAAATCTTTTTCTATGTTTGGGAAATTCTCTGATATTATTTCTCTGAAGAGGTTTCTGATACCTTTGGTTTGTGCTTCTAGACCTTCTTCTGCCTATTATCCATAAGTTAGGTCATTTCATATTATTCATATTTTTGGATGTTTTGGTTGTATTGTATATTCTCTTCTCTATATTGTTGACTGTGTTTTCAGTTTTGAATCAAACTCAAAGGGTGATACTCTATTTTCCATGTGGTCTAGCCTGCCAGAGGTGGTTTCTATTGTGGTCTTTAATTCATTCATTGACTCCTTCATTTCGCTCAAAGCCTCTTTTTTGGTTCTTACTTAAGGCTTCAAATAATTCAATTACTCTACTGATATGCTCTTTCATTTTACTTTCTTTGAGGCCTTTGATCATATTGAAGAGAAAAATTCAGAATTCTCCTTCTGGCATTCCTTGCAGGTCAGTATTGGTGATCTCCCTTGTTGTTGAGTTGTAGGAGTTTATTGTTTCCTTGTTGTTCTTCATTCTCATGTTTTCAGAGTTCTCAGGTTTGTATTCCTGTTGTCTTGACATCTTCTTCCTCTTTGTGTGTGAGTCCCATGTCTTTTTGTTATCCCTTTGTAATAAGGTCTATGCTGGGGGTATATATTTGCCTCTACAAATCTGTGTCATATAGTCAAACTTTTGGGTTTGTCCCCCAAAGCCTCTTTAACAAGATATGGTTCTTGGTGCAGGCAAACAGGAGTCTCTGATTGGCTACAGGCTGCCATGTTCTCCAGGCCCAATCTCTGTAGGGACAAAGACTATGATGTTCTGATCAGAGCCTGCAGCCTGCTGGTTGGTATTGAGTGCCCCACAGACAACACTGTTGCCCTGCTGATTGTGAACTTGTGAAACTGCAGAGCTCTGACCTCTAGCCTCTGTGGCCAGTGGGCCTAAGCTCAACAGAGCCAGCTATTGCTGTGTTCTGAGCTTTGATGGGCCAGGGACACCTCCGCTGATCTGCTGGTTATGATCACATAAAGCACTGTCAGTCACTGGCATGCATGCACACCAGGCACAAACTCTGCTGGCAGAGAGAGTGTTGAGTTCCCAGCCTGTAGCTATGATCATGTAAACCCCTGCTGGCCCCTGGACTCCCTGCTTTCAGGGCCCAAGCTCTTGCAGGGAGAGATTGTACAGTTCTAAGCCTGGAGCTTGGATGACTCAGTTATTTAGACCCAAGGACACCACTGCTACTCTGGGCAACTGCGGTCACGTGAGCCCTTGTTGGCCTCTGGCGTTGGTGTTTGTAGTGCCCAGACACAGCCAGGCACGAGTTTATGGCTTTCTGAGACTGCAACTTGGTAGGCTGAGTTATTTCACCCCACAGATACCACAGCTGGCTATCCTGTGGTGATTGCTGGATACTCTGTAAGGGGACAGTGAACTGCGACTCTAGGTCCCTCTTGCCCGAATGTCCCTAGGGGCTGTCTGCTAAGTCATGTTTCTGCTGTGTCCGACTGTAGCTCCCACCCCCACCTATGTGATTTGCAAACTCACAGACCCTACGAATCTGTTTGTTGTCACACAAGACCCTGTGGCTGCACAGGGCAGTCTCCCGCTGAGACGGCTTGTTAACTCAGGGTCTTGACGAGCACCATTTGGGTCCCTGCAAGCAGAGACGAGTTCAGCTGCAGCCACAGGATCTAGCTGGGCCATCTGGGTAGTCAGGTCTTTGTCGAGCATGGAGAGAAAAGTCAACTGCTTTTGATGATGGTTTGTAGTCGCTGGCTCTACAAGATTCTGCTGCTTCTTTGCTGGAGTTGGTCTCTGGGAGCTACTATGCCGCCAGCCCCGGCACGGACTTGGCAAGGTGGCACCACTGCCGCCACTCTCTACTCACCAGGTGAGACCAGGGAGCTCCTTTCATTCCTCTGCTCTCTGTGATGCCTCCGATTCCACCGCATTTTAATTGTCGTTGTTCTGTTGAGTTTTGGCTGCTTGTCTTCCCTTGCCAAGAAGCAGTCTTCCCACTGGTTGAGTTCCAAGTCTTGGAGCACCTGAAACACACTGTCTCCCATCTTTAATAGCTGGGCATGTTTAAAGCATGAAATATGATTTGTGCATTTTGGATCCACTTCCTCCACAGTTGTACATCAGGTGAGTTAGTTATGTAAGGTACTTGGTAACCTGCAAAGTCACCATACAAGTATGAATAATCACTGTTAATGTTAGAATTAAAATTTCACCCTCGTACTTAGAGTGCCACTGATCTGAAAAACTTCGGAATGGAACCAGGTTATCACTACTCTTCCTTCTTTAACCATCTAGAAACTGGCTCCCCAAAAGATATTTTGAAAGTCAAAACAGAGCCCAAATCAGAACCTCCTCTTTGCCACTCATTGCTTGCATGGTGTGCCCTTCTCTCCCCAGAGCTAAACCTTTCCCCTGCTGTAACCCCAAGAGAAAGGCTCCATAGCAATGCAAATATAGTTTGTGATAGATATTATTTTTTTGGTTAATAAGATAATTAACATACACATTATCATCAAATGTTGGTATTAAAAGACCAAATTATTTGGCCTGATACTACTATATGGTACATTAGACTTGCTCTTGTTATTTGTTCTGTTTCCGTGACTCTTGCTCAGGGCCAGGCTAGACCCTGGTGCCCTTGCTCCTGGTGGCACAGGACAGAATAGTTGGGCTGTGTTACTCTGAGCCCAGGAGCACACCACATAGACCTGCCCTGGGCCCAGGTGGAGGGAATGGTTGCAAGGCTGAACATGCCTCTGCTGCCTTCAGGCTTGGCCTTTTTCTGCCACAGGCTCAGCTGCTGAAGGAGTTAGAACACAGAGTGACCCAGGAAGCTCTCACTCAGCAGCAGCTGGAGGCCATAAGAGCATCCAGCATGGAGAAGCTCCTGGAGGATGTGGGGCAAAAAGAGCAGCAACTGCAGCTCCTAACTGAAGAGGCTGAAAGGACTTCGAGACTGGGCCAGCTGCAGCAAAAGAGGATGGAGCGGGAACTCCGCCAGGTAAACGCCAGCGAGGGCAAAGCTGAGCGCCCTGCAGCAGCCATCTCGCTCCTCCCTGCTTTTCCGAGCCTCTCTCCTGTCCTCCACAGCAGCACCCCCACCTCTGCCACTTCCAGGCACACTGGGGAGATGATCTCATTATTACCACTCTGGGGGCCACAGCTCCGGTGAGCCATGATGGCTTGACTGTCCCAAGACTCAGAATCTTGGCACCCTCGTGACCACCTGAGAACCCCATTTCTACCCAGCTCTAACCTTTGAACCAGGATCCTTTAGAAAATTCTGCCAAGTAATCTGGAACAGCAGCAAGTATTACGGAAGCTATTATAAGAGGATTTTATTCAAGTGTTTCTGGAAATGCAGAAAAAGAAAAGGCAAAAGTGGTTTGCAGACACAATATATTTGTGTTAAATATATCCCACAGGAGGGAAAAAGAGAGGGTTATTATAATGTAGAGGTGGATTTATTCAAGTTCCAACAAAGCAGACCACAGAATGTAATTCAATAAAAAGGAAAAAGAAATGGTACTTTACAGAGAAGGCGAGTCACACATTTTCACTGAGTGAGCAAAGCCCCTGATTCATTCACCAGAGACAGCTGGAAACAGAAAAATAATTGGAAAATTAAATTAAATGATTGTTCAAGGGTTTCAAGTGCTCAAAGAGAAGATCAGTAAAGAGAATTCTACAGTTAACATTGAATTGAGGGGTTGCTAAAGAAATTGTATAGAAATAGAGAAAGGAAGCCAGGAGCATTGGTACCTGCCTGTAATCCCAGTACTTGGGAGGTTGAGACAGGAGGATGGCAGGCTTGACACCAGCATGTGGTAACTTAGCCAGACCCTATTTCAAAATAAAATAAAATAGGGCTGGGAGTGTAGCTCAGAGGTGGAATGCTGCTGGGTCCAGTTCTCAGTACCACAAAAGAAGAAATAAAAAAATAGAGAGGGAGAGAGAAGGAAGAGAAGAAGGAAGGAAGGGGGAGAGAGGAAATAAGTAGCTTTAGAATAAAAGAAAACTAGCCTGGCATGGTGGCGCATGCCTGTAATCCCAGTACTTGGGAGGCTGAGACAGGAGGATTGCAGGTTCACGGCCAGCCCCAGCAACTTAGCAAGACTCTCAGCAACAAAGAGGTGGGATATACCTCAGAGGTAAAATGCCCCTGGAGTCAATCCCCAATATCACACACACACACACACACACACACACACACACTAATAATAATAAAAGAAAATTAGAATTTCACATTTATTTCATGAAAAGTACACTAAAATATGACTGGATTCATAAGAAAAAGTTGGCATACCACATATGTCCTACAAATTATTCTTTTCTAAAGCTACCACAAAAATAGGTTCATAGATTAGGTTCTCCAAAGTTCTCACTAGTTAATAGTTAATTATTTAATGGCAGAGATTCTAGAGGTAGTCAGAACATATATTTTGAGGTTTCTCTCAATAAATACACATTTGCACCATATGTATGCCAAAACCACTGGGCCTCTCTAAACTACCCCTCCAGCTCTTCCAACAGCCCAGGTACCCTTGGGCTTCTGCACCCTAAATAGTGTTCCTTGGTCAGCAAGAGCCCCCACAGCCAGCGGTGGCCTCTTTAACCCATCCCTAGCCTTGGCCTCCAGGGGCAAATAATGACTGTCCTACCTCAGAGAGCACCGGTGTCCCTGCCTGTCCCCTGCACCTGGAGAGATCAGTTAGCGCAGAGGCCTAGGAGTCTGACTACCTGGTCGCACCCCCAGCTCTCCAGCTGTGTGACTTTGGGCAAGGTCTGTGGCCTCTCTGTGCTTTAGTTTTCCCTTGAGTCCAATGGAGATAATATACTTACTTCATGGGACTTGGGGGAAGATTTAATGAGCTAACTCAAAATGCTTAGGGCCTGATACACAGCTCTGGATAAATGTTGGCTGTTTATAGTTTTGTTGGCACTATGAAGGTAGGACAAGCCTCAGAACAGGTGGGTGGACCTGGACTCAAATCCTGGTTCTGCCACTAGCCAGTTGAGTGATCTTGACCAAGTCACTGAATCTCTGTCTGCAAAGTGGGGGTAGAGATATTGACACAGGGTGGATCCTTAGTAAGCATGCTACTTTTCTCCGCTAGTATTCCTCAGATTTATTTAACCCTTTCCTGGAAATCTTGATATGATTCTCCTGGCTCTCACCCATGGGGAATGAAGATCCTACACAATACCTAGAGTATGTAAAAGGACTTTGAATGTAGTTTATATTAGAAAGTTTTCCCAACTCTGGAGCTCTGATAATCTACTGAAAAAAGGTGTTTTTTTGTACTGGCGATTAAACACAGGGGCATTCTACTGTTAAGCCCTTGTCATATTGAAACAGGCTCTTGCTAAGTTGCTGAGGGTCTTACTAATTGCTGAGCTGGCTTCAAATCTGTGATCCTCCTGTCTCAGCCTTGCAAGTACTGATATTACAGGTGTGGGCCGCCATGCCCAGCGATCTACTGAAATTTAAACTATATTTGAGAGTGAGAGTGTTCCCCACACAAGGCCAGCCCCTGTTACATTTAGGACTGCCTATGGTCACAGCTGCTCATGTGCAGGGACCCTCTGGTTGGGTCTACACAGCAGGGGTAGGGTTTAAAACATGTGTGGCTGGATTTTTTAGATTCGCATGTGCATTCGTTTCCCGGGGTTGCCATAATAAATGACCACAAACTGGGTGGCTTAAAACAATAGAAGTTTATTTGATCACAGTTCAGGAGGCCCGAAGGGTGAAACTGAGGTACTGACAACGTCGGATCCTCGATGGGACTCTGAGGAAATATCCCTTGCACCCCCTTCTCTTGGCTCCTGGTGGCAGCCAGCAAGTCCTCGGCATTCTTCAGTTTGTGCTTCCATCGCTCCAGCTTCTGCCCCGTCATCCCTTGACCTTCTTCCCTCCGCGTTCCTCTGTGTGTCTGTATCCTTATCCTATCCTCTTATAAGGACAATAGTCACTGGATTTAGGGCCTACCCTAAGTCCAGTATGGCCTTCTCCTAACTTAATTATATCTGCAAAGACTCTATTTCCAAAAAATTCACATTCTGAGGTTCCAGGTAGATGTGAATTTTAAGAGGACATTATTCAACCCACTACAGCATGTATGTCTTTTATATATATATATAATTAAAAGCAATTAGGAGATGATGAGTAAAGGAAAACCACCCGTCACCCATGCAGATGAGGAGCACTGTGGTCTCAGCTCCTCTCCAGCTAGGGGAGCATGGGTCAGGCATGCAAGGAGAGAGCTACCCAAGGACCTGCGAAGTGTACCCTGGGGATGCCCCTTTCAGACCAGGGACACAGCTCAGGGCATTCCCAGGAGTTGCCAAGCTGAGAGTGGAGATGTGATAGAGGGATCAGGTCTTTTGTCTGTTTGGAGCCACCCAGGGCTCCTGTGGGCCCTTAATGTAGGTGTCATAGCCTGACTTCCAAGGTCCTGTGTGAACTGAGCCTTAACTTCTCTCTTCCTACACCTACCTGGTGAAATAAACATTAAAAATGTAACATTATAAGCTGGGTGAGGTGGCGCAAACCTGTAATCCCAGTACTTGAGAAGCTGAGGCAGGAGGATCGCAGGTTGGAGAACAGCCTCAGCAACTTAGTGAGACTCTGTTTCAAAATAAAAGATAAAAAGGGCTGGGGGTGTAGCTCAGAGGTAGAATGCCCTGGGTTCCATCCCCAGTACCACACACATACAACACACACACATACACACACACACACACACACACACACACACACATACATAAAATAAAACATATAAATAAATGCCTAGTTATGATAAGTACTAAAGGATTCCAAGGGTTGCCCTTGTTCCTCTTTAGTTGAGTTCTTGGTCTTCCTGAAGCTCTTGATTCTCAGAAGGCTGAGTTCAGCCTCCCTGGGACTTTGAGAAGACCTGGTGCTTTTCACTGGGGAGCCTGGGACCAAGCCTGTCCCTCGGAACCCCCCCCCCATAACCCAAGGGAAGTAGAGCGAGCACCACAAAGCATCTGTGCTCCCCAAACCTCTGGTGCTCAGGTGAGAAGCCGGCTTGCCCGGGAGCGCAGTGTGAAGTTGGACGCGTTCCAGCGCGTGGAAGAGCTCAAGAGCCAGCTCACCGACTCAGAGCAGCCGCCTGTCCAGATGAGCCCCCCAGGCGGTAAGCATGCACTCCCAGCTAGAGCAATCACCCAGACTCGGGGGTCTGAGCTGAAGGAGGGCCTCGGGGACTAGCAATAACAACCCAGTGGCTGTTGAATGGGTCCTTCATGATGTTCAATGAATGAATGAATGGCAATGAATAACCCTTAGTTGGAATTTTCTTTGCTTTTCTTTTTATTGTGGTACTAGGGATTGAACCCAGGGGTATTCTACCTCCAAACTCTAGGTTGATGAGAGTCTCACTACTTGCTGAGGCTGTCCTCAAACCTGCGATTCTCTTGTCTCAGCCTCCCAAGTACTGGGATTACAGGTGTGTGCCACCACACCCGGCTTACAGTCAGAATTTTCTACTTTTCAGATGAGTGGTATCTGAAAGGTTTCAATCTATAATAACAACTGGTCCTAGGAGTGTGTAATATCCCACTTAAACAACAGTGAGTACTTCCTGGATTTTAAAGCATCTTAATGGCTCAGGACACCAGTGGCCACATTTCTGGGGTGTTATTCGTAAAGTACATTATGCTTCTTGAGTGCTAGGAGCTTGCGACGTCCTATAAAAGTGACAATCAAAATAGCCCTCTGGGCCGGGCGTGGTGGCGCACGTTTGTAATCCCAGTACTTTGGGAGGCGGAGACCGGAGGATCCGGGTTCACAGCCAACCTCAGCGCGCATGCGCGCGCGCACGATCGATCGATCTCTCTCCTCTCCTCCTCTCCTCTCCTCTCCTCTCCTCTCCTCTCCC